>PVKM010021149.1:0-22782 GCA_004027735.1 Carollia perspicillata
AGAGAGAAAAAGGTAAGGCATGAGATCAAGAAAGGGTTTGTCTGTTTGCTGGTTTGAAGAAGGCAGTGACTTGACCATGTCTGGAAGGAGCCAGTGGAGAGAGAAGACAGGCTTTGCTGGGAGAGAGATCAAGGGTCTCAGAAGGCCTGGGATGAGCAAGGACAGACATGGATAAAGGCACTTCTGGCGGGGCGGTCCTTGCTGTAGATCTTTAGTCATCTCTAGGTCCCCAGTGTCTAACACAGCGCACTGACAAATGAGTAGGAGCATGCCTTTAAACATGAAAGTGAGAAGCCCGGGCAGCAAGAAGTTAAAGGGCCTAGGGTTGGACAGCACCAGGGAGCCAGGTGCCTGCCCCCCACATACTGTGGCGGTGCCAGTTAATCCCCTGCAGCAGGCAGGAGGCCTGCACAGCTGTCTCTCCCACCCAGCCTGCTGCCCAGAGGTCCTGGCAGCCCGGGGAGTTGGGGGTGGGGTGGATAAGATGGGTAACAGGGCAGGTAGCTGGTTCAACCCCTGCACCCTCGGGAGAGTGAGCCATTCTCTAGGTTTGCCACTCAGCTCCCACTTGCCATGAAGACCCACCTCCCTGTGGGCCAGTGTCCCCCAGCCAGCTGGACCCAAACACCATCCCTGCTCCTCCTACACAGTGTTGATTCCTGCCTCTGAACCTTTGCCTCACCTGGAATGTCCTCTTCCTCCATCTTCCTAGGTAGTTCCTGCCTAACGTCCACTCCAGCCTTGAGATCCACCTCACTACAAAACCCCAGCCCACAGGACTGTTCTCTTTGGTCTCTAGCCCCCAACGCCCCTAGGTTCTATTCGTCTGGAGCATCACTTGTGTCTCTGCTCTGCTCAGAGCTGGGGGATGTAGGGCTGGCTCCTGCATTCATTCATTCTTCACCCAAATTCTGTTCACAACAGATGAGGAAGCTGATGCCCAGAGAGGTTAAGTGACTGCACAACTGCAGAGTGGAGTCAGGACTTGAGCCCATGCTTGTTCGACTCCAGAACCCACGCTCACACTTTCCTCTTCAACTAGGACAGAGCATGAAGTGGACTGGTGGGGGCCCGGTAGCTCATTCTCCAGGGCCCTTCCACCAGGAAGCCGGGGCAAGGGGATTGAAAAGAGGGCTCTAGTCTCTCTTCAGCCAATTACCAGGTAGAGGATGTTGGCAAATCTCAAGCTTCAGTCCTCTGTTGTGAGGAGGAGTGACAGGTTCTACATCCCAGGGTTGGCATAGGGGTCAAGTGAGATCATAGATGGCAACAGGCTGGACAACTGCAGAGGCCGTGTGTGAGGCTGCCCAGCTGAGCCAGGAGATCCCAGCCCAGCTGTGCCCAGGGCAGGAGAAAAGCGGGAGCAAAGAGCCCGACTGGCCCCAGCCCAGCCTTCATCCAAGAGCTCTGGGGCTCACTGCTAAGCCTTTGCCTCTCCTGTGCCCTCTGCCAACTATGGATTCCGCTCTGTTCTACCTGAACTAAGGAGCAGAAGAAGGAGCAGGATGCAGCAAAGAAGCCTGGATTACAGGGTCAGCTCTGTCTCTGAACAGCCGTATGATTTGTCCTCTCCAAATATCAGTTTCCTCATCACTAAAATGGGAATGAGAATCTGGCAAAGTGATGGTGAGAATGTTTATAGGTGCAGCTCCTGGTCTATGGAATGGAGCTATTGGTATCACTCTGGACAGAACCTTAAAGATCATCTTCTTTGAGCTCCACACTTTCAGGAGCAGGAAACTGATCCTAGAGAGACAGTGACTCATTCAGTGACTCAGTGAGCAATGGTGAAGGCAGCACCAGACTCCAAATCCAGTTTTCCTTGTGTTGCCTCCTCCAAGGAGTCTTCCCTGAGCTTCAACCCAGGCAGGGCCTCCCTGATCTGACCTCACAGCCTCTAGTATCTGAATTACCCGTGGGGCATTCCAAGCCCTCTGCCTCCTTCTAAGACAGGAAGCTCACCAGGTAGGACCCAAGCCTCTTGCTCCTGCCCTAGTTTCCCCAACAGTAACTATCTCGAGGCTGGGTTCCCTGCAAGGTGTTCAGACTCCTCTGGGGACATGCCTGCGACTTAACTGAGCTGGGTGGCATTAACTCTGAAAATGGAGGGGCGAAAGAAGAAAGAGAGGGAAGGGTTAAAGGCTCGGCAGCTGGGGAGGGCAGACTGCAGACGGCCCAGCCCAGTGCTGGGAGGCCTGGGCCATTCCATTCCTTTGCAGATCAGTTACACCCAGCTGTCTCCCTCCCCACCTCAGTGCCCCTCGGATTAGGCGGGAAAGGATCCCCGGCCTGCAGCCTGCACACGGCCCATGGGGAACAGCGCCTGCAGCCTACGCCTCCACGACAGCTGCTGAGTGTCAGGCAGGAACATAGATCAGCAGGATCCTGGCAGAGGTGCCCCCAGCCCAGGCCCTGCCCCCAACATGTGCAGGAGGGCCCCCTGAGGAGAAAGGGGGTCTGTAAGGGATTTGGGAGGTACAGGGAAGGGACTGCTCCCAAAAATATCTCGTTGCCCATATGTCACTATGCCTCAAATTCCACCATTAGACATCTTTAAAACGTTGGGTTCTCCAAAGATACCAATTAAAATGACACTCCATGGCGTAGCTGGCATTCTTATGCACTGCTGGACAGGAATGTCTTGGTAAAATTTATGAACATTTTCTCTCTTTTTTAAAGACCCTGAATAGCCTCAGCAATCTTTTTTAAAATAATGTTTTATTTATTTATTTTTAGAGGGGGGGAGGGGAGAGAGAATGAGAGGGAGAGAAACATCAATGTGCAAGAGATACATTGACCAGGGACCTGGCCCACTACCCAGGCATGTGCCCTGACCAGGAATCGAACCAGTGACCCTTCAGTTCACAGGCTGGCACTCAATCCACTGAGCCACACCAGCCAGGGCTGAATATTTTCTTTTCCTAAGTATATATGAAGTCCCTCAAAAATATCTATTCATTTGTCCGGTGGTTTCACTGAGGACTTTGACTCAAAGAAGAGCTTAACATAAGTAGTTTATAATGTGGAGAAAAAGTGCTGTGGGCTACAGTTTCATGATAAAATAAAAAGCTCATGTCATGAATAGTCTTAAAATATTCAAAAAGTCACATGAAATATACAGGAAAATTCTAAACTAGAAAATGTCTGTACCAACAATGAAAAACATGGTACATCTCCATCAATAGGCCTAACATATGAAATTTCTGGAAGCTATACAGTAAATGGGAAGGAGCATAGTGTACAGGTTGGGCAGACTGCCTGGGTTCCAGTCCTGGCTGCTTCAGTCACTAATGCTGTGACCTTGGCAACTTACTGAATGTCTCTGAACTTCAGTTTCCTCATCTTCAAAATTGGAATAATAATTACAGTACTTGTGAGAATTATGTGAAAATTCAAGGAGATCATGTGTGGGAAATACCCCTGTGATCCCACCAACAAAAGAACCAGCATCACCCAGTGAGTGAATGGTTATGGTACATCTCCCCAGCAACCACTTACAGAGCTGCCGATGAACCCCACACAGCACCACTTCTGATCAATCTAGACTTTTATTATAAATATTATTGGTCAATTAAAACTCATTCACTTTTTGAAAGCGATAGACAAACCCAAAATGGTGTCTAAGTTGAAATGGCAGTGGAAATTTCCCTCAGTGAAATACCACTGAATTAAGAAACAGGAGGGACATGAATAGTATTCTAACTAACATTCCCAGGATGATTCAGGAAGATCTTTAAGTATGCAGACAATAGGAGAATTATATGTGAAAGCACAATCAGAAAACAAGAAAGAGTTTTTAGAAACTGAAAACATACCGACCTCACAACAGAGCACCCTGCAATTGAAGACCTAGCCTACAACTATAAACTAGAAAGTCAGAAAAAATACCTGAAATATGTGTGTTTAGATATTGGACAACAGGGTGCGGGGCTGGGATGCTCAAGGGAAAGGAAACAAATGAAATGAGTCTTACTAGAAAAGTGCAATTTTCTATCTGGCAGCATTTTCTGGAACAGGGCACAGAGAGGAAGAAGCCCCAGCAGAGCATGGTGGTCTCACTGAGTTGAAGAGACAGAGATCAAATTCAGGAAGTCTGACACAACTGGGGTTTGTGTGGCAGACTACGGGAGTAGCGGGAGCTGCAAATGGAAAGAGCTCCAGAAATCTGCATAGATTAAATCCATTGCTGGTTACTAAGGAACACATGTGTAGGGTAGAAATTCATAAGCCTGGGCAAAGAACTGTTGGTCATTGTAAAACTAAGCAATTCTTGGAGCTTACACAGGGCTGAGGGACACTCAGGTTCTTACCAGCCAGACAGGAGAGACATCACTGAATATCCAGGGCACTTCATTGACCCTCTAGGGAGGGTCACATCTTAGAAATAGGACTAAACTAGAGCCAGAGTAAATTTTACCCTAAACTTGCCCTGATTAAGCTTTGAAAGAAGCCTCAAATTGACCATGGTGATACACAAGTAACTTAATTATAAGATATAACAATGCATAAATATTTTAGAAGAAAAAAATCCACTTGACACCATAATAACAATGTCCAAATTTCAATGAAAAATGACTAGACATGCAAAGTCACTGAAAAATGTGATTCATAACAAGGAAGAAAACTCAGTCAATAGAAAAAGACATAGAACTTACAAAGATGGTGATACTAGCAGATAAGAACTTTAAAATAAGTACTACAAATAAGCTCAAGAATATAGAGGAAAAATACAAAGGTAATGAAGAAAGAAATGGAAAGTATAAAGAAAAGAAAATGCAATAGCCAAGATTTGGAAACAGTCCAAGTGTCCATCAGTAGATGAGTACATAAAACAACTATGGGACATTTACACAATGGAATACTACTTGGCCATAAAAAAGAAGAAAGTTTTACCTTTTATGACAGCCTGGACGGACCTGGAGAACGTTATGCTAAGTGAACTAAGCCAGTCAGAGAAAGACAAGCACCATACAATTTCGCTCATATGTGGAATCTGGTGAACAAATGAACTAACAGACTCATAGATGGACAGCAGGTTGACAGACATGGGGTGGGGGGCTAGGGGATGGAGGGATGGAGCAAAAAGGAAAAGGGACTCATGGACACGGACAATGGTGTGGCAGTTGCAGGGATGAGGGGGTAAAAGGGGGATAAATGGTCATGGAAAAAGTACAATAAAAAAGAAGAAAAGAAAATGGAACTTCTAGAGATGAAAACACAAATCTTAAATAAAAGTAGAATTAACCACAGAATAAAGACTTTAGAAGAAAAGATCAGTGAATTTGAAGACATAAGAGAAATGATCTGAAATGAATTCCAGAGTGAAAAAAAGTGCTGAAAAAAAAATGAACAGAGCCTCAGTAGCCTGTAAAATAATATGAAGAGATCTCAAATCCATGTAATTTAAGGACCAGAAGGAAAGAAGGGAAAGAAAAAATTATCTTATAAAATAATGACTGAAAAATAATAATAGTGGCTGAATCTAGAATATATAGAGAACTCCCATAATTCGATAACAAAGAAACAAACAACACAATTTTTAAAAGGGCAAAGGATTTGAGCAGACATTTCTCCAAAGAAGATATACAATGGCAATAAGCACAAGAAAAACGGCTCAAACTGACCTAATTGACATGTAAAGGAGTTCACCACTCACCAATGGCAGATACTCATTCTTTCACCAAAAGAGAACATATTCTGGGCCATTAAACAACCCTAAAAAAATTGTTTAAAAAATTGAAATTGTATAAAGTATATTCTCTTACCAAACAGAATTAAACTAGGAATTAATAATAAAAAAAAATCTTGGGAATCTGCAAATATTTGTAATTTAAACATGCTTTTATAAATAACCCATAGGTCAAGAAGGAAGTTATATGGGAAATTAGAAAACATTTTTGAATTGAATAAAAATGAAAGTATGACGTATTAAAATGAGTGAGATATAGCCAAAATGCTGTGCAGATGGATATTTGTAGCATTAAATGACTGTGTTTAAAAAGAAGGAAAGCTATAAATCAATTTTATGTCTTCATCCTAAAAAAATAAACAGAAAAAAGGATAATTAAATACAGAGGAAGTAGAAGGAGGGAAATAAGAAATAAGAAGAGAAATCAATGGAATTAAAAAGAAAAAAGTTATAGAGAAAAATCAATGAATCCAAAGGCAGTTCTTGACATGATCAATAAAATCGATAAACTAGCCAGTCAGGCTAAGAAAAAAGAGGGATGATACAAATTATCAATATCAGGAATAAATGAAGAGGCATAACTATGGATCTTACAAATACCAAAGCAGAATGAGATATTGTGAAAGCATAATGCCAATAAATTTAATAATTTAAAGTGGAAAAATTTCTTGAAAACACAATCTATCAAATGTAACTCAAGAAGAATTAGATAGTGTGAACAATGTATCTATTAAAGAAATTTAATTAGTTATTTTAAAACTTTCCAAGGAAGAATACACCAGGACCAGATATCTTCACTGACAAATTCTACCAAGTATTAAGGAAGAAATAATACCAATTATGTGCAAACTCTTTTAGACAGTTAAAGAGGAGGAAATACTTCCCAACTCATTTTATGTGGCCAGTATTATGTGACCTCACAGTGAAACCAGAACTAGACATTATGAAAATAACAAACTACAGACCAATATCCCTTATGAATATAGATACAAAAATCCTTGAGAAAATATTAAAAAGTCAAATCCAGCAATATAGAAAAAGAACAGAATTTTATGACCCATACCTGGGCTTATCCCAGGTATGTAAGTTTAGTTGCATTGATTTAAAATCAATGGAATGGAGAAAATCACTGTTGACAGGGGAATAAGGAAAAAACACAATATCTCAATAAATGCAGGAAAATCATCAGACAACAGTCAACATTTATTCACGATAAACACTGTCAGCAAACTAAGAATAGAAGGAACGTTCTTTAATCTGGGAATAAATAAAGGGCAACAATTCTAATACTATACTTAACGATGAAAGACTAAATTCTTTCCTCCTAAATTTGAGAGCAAAGGTTAAGACATCTATCTGTTCTCACGATTTCTATTCAATATCGTACCAGAAGTTCTCCCCATTGAAATAAGACAAGAAGAAGAATAAAAGGTATACATAGGCTGGAGAGGAGAAAGTAAAACTGCCTCTGTTCTCAGGTGACATAATTATCTCTGTGAAAAGTCCCAAAGAATCAATGAAGAAGCGATGGGAATACTAGTCAGTGTGTTTAGCAAGGCTGTAGATACAAGGCGAACATATCGCCAACAAAGAATTTGAAATTACAATTTAAAGTAAGGTACAGTGTCAGCCAGGGCTATAATAACAAACATATAATAGGCCGAGGGGCTTCCATAACAGAAATTTATTTTCTCATAGTTCTGGAGGTCAGAAAATCCTGGATGAAGGCGTGGGATGTTTTGATTCTTACTTCTCCTGTGTTGTCACCAATTTATTGTCATGAGCAACCAGTGGAGGTCCATGCAGAAAAGCTGCAGGTTGTATGCACGATCCTTTTGCTTGCAGCAATTTGTTTTAAAGTTCTACCCCATGAAATAAGTCAGATAGAGAAGGACAAACACCCTATCACAAGTTCATATACACAGAGAACAGATTGGTGGTTGACAGGGGAACAGGGTGGGAGAAATGGGTGAAGGGGGTCCACAGGTACTAACTGTCAGTTATAAGATAAACAAGTCATGGCGATGTAATGTACAGCATGGGGACTAGGGTTAGTTACACTGCCCTACGTATTGGAAAGTGGTTAAGAGTGTAGATCTTAAAAGTTCTCATCACAAGAGGAATTTATAATTGTGTGGTGAAGGATGTTGACTAGACTTATTGTGGTGATTGTTTCGCAATATGTAAAAATACTGAGTCATGTTGTACACCTGAAACTAGTATAATGTGTCAATTATACCTCAATTAAAAATAATAAATTATTTGATGTGCCAATTTTTTAAAAAATTGTCTCTATTCTTTTGCCTCTTGCTATGGCATCTAGAGCTCTTCTCACACTCTGCCACAGGTAAGCAAATGCTCATGTGTCTCTGCTCGGACGGCCTGGTCTTTCCTCAGATTTCAGACTGCTTGGTTACCCTGCAACCTCCGTCTCTAGTGTGTTATTAGTTATCTACTGCTACATAACAAATTACCCCCCAGACATAGCAGCTTAAAGCAACACACAATTGTCATCTCACAGTTTCCATGCCTCAGGAATAGGGGAGGGGCTCAGTGGGGTGGTTCTCACTCAGGGTCTCTTATGAAGTTGCAGTCAAGAAGCCAGCCAGCCTATAGACATCTCAAGACTTGAATGGGGCTGAAGACTCTTTTCAAAGCCCATGCCTATGGCTGTCAGCAGAACCTAGATCATTGCTGGCGGATGGTCAGATACTTCAGCTTCTTGCTAGATGAGCCTTTCCATAGGGCTGCTCACACCATGACAGCTAGCTGCCTCCAAAGAAAGTGATGGGTGATGGACAGAGAGAGAGAGCAGAAGATGAAGGAGAAGGAGAAGAAGAAGAGGAGGAGGAGGAGGAGATTTTCATGTAACTAATCTTGAAAGCAATTTTACATCACCACTTCTGCTGTATTCTACATTTTAGACTGACCCTGGTATAATACGGGGAGGGAGGAATTACACACGAGTGTACGTACCAGGAAGCAGGGATCACTGGGGGCCATCATGGAAGCTCACCACAGGACGGCTTTAAGAAATGTTATGACTTTGCAGTTTATACAGTATTTTCTTTTTGTTAGTGTGGGAACAATGAACAATGCTCTTTCAGCTTTCTACAGCCTAGGCATAAGCAGAGGTCTTGAGTTTACTTATATTTAAGATGAAATCTTATGCTTTTAACCTCTTTGTCTTACTGTACTTTACAGGATAGGGCAAAAGTAGGTTTACAGTTGTGCGTATGTGGAACACCAACTTTATTCTTGCGTTAATATTGATATTTATATTATTTTCCACATGAACAACTGCAAATCTACTTTTGCCCTGCCTTGTATTTTGAAAGAATTCCTGGCACTATTTTTCAGTTCACTGATTCTGTCTTCAGTTATTCCCTCCTCAATTAGATTTTTATTTCCAAGAAAACATGAGAGTTTTTTAAAATCTATGTTACTGTATTATATAGAATTATTTACGCATGCTCTTGAAACAAACACCCCAAATCACAATGACTTTTCACAACAAAAGTTTCATCTCTCATTTGCCTCCCAGTCTGAGCAGTCTGTTACTCTCCTCGGAGTGTCTCTCCTCCAAGTGGGGAGGCAAAGGTCCCGGCTCCTTACAGCTTATGATGCCGGCAGCTCCACGCCCGGCTGCCAGGTCACCACCACGAAAGGGGAAGAGAGAGCATAGAGCACCACACACACGGTTTTTCACGGCCAGCCCTACTAGTGGTGCACATTACTTCTGCCCACTTCCCAGGGACTGGAACCTGGTCACAAGGCCCCGACCTAACGGCAGAAGGGCTGGAGATGTAGTTTGCTGGTGAGCCCCCGAGGGGCTTGGTGAGCACGCACTCACTACTCAGTCTCTACTATGTGTTATTCTGTGCGCATGACAGCCTCTCACGTTTCTCAGAATATAGTCATTAGCATAGCTCGCCCTTTTTTTTGTTGCCACCACGGTCCATGTTATTTTGCAGGGGCTTCCTGTGATTGTTCAGTTTAATGACACTATTTCAAGCTGTTGTATCAATCCAATCTAATGTTTTACATCTTCCAGAAAATTTTTAGGACTTACAGGTGATTGCTATCCCTCTTTCTGGCTGTCTAGGGCTACTGTGGTTTGGTTCTTAGTTTTTATATTTCTTCCATTATCACAATAGTCTTTTGGCAATGAGATGAACAAGCGGTAGCAATATTTATATGGTCTATCAGTAACTGCAGGTGTTTGAGGTGCTCCGGGAACTTGTCATGGTGCCTCCTCGCACTGAGCTCAAAGATTCCCTCAGTCATGGGAGATCATGACAGATCTTAGATACTGGCTTGGATACCGACGTTCTTCCTTAAACTTTAGCTCAGCTCTCTAGCTCAGTGGTCATAAAATACAGACTACGGAGTGTGAACAATGAAGCTTTATCTGGATGTTCACAGAGCTTAGTTTGAGCTTGGTGTTTAGAAAAGAACTCCTCTGTTGGTCTTGGAGTAGAGAGCAAGCTAGGGGCAAGATGGGGCCAGATAAGACCTGACTAGACCTCCTTGCCCAGTAGAGATTAGTTTAACCAAACTAATCAAAGCAGCTCTCTTAGAGTTTGAGTACAAAACAGAGAAGAATCTGTTAGTTTGTATTATAGTCTGTAGGAGCAGAGAGTGGAAGAAAAAAAAGTCCAGTGTGCAGTAGAGGCCATAGGAGGCAGTGCCGGGGGCAGCAGACCGTGAGTGAGTGGACCATGAGTCAGCAGAAGCCCAGAGCCTCCCGGCACGCTAGTAAACAGAGGGCAGGAATAACTGACATACGACAAAAGAGACACAGATGTCTTATGGGGTAGTGGCTGGCATGGAAAAAGCAACCAAGTTGTGGTGCTGAAGAAGAGGTTACCGGAGAGTGAATATTTTAGGCTTCGAGGGTTACCAGGCAATATGAAAGCGATTACATCGGTACTTACATAACCACTAAAATGTACCCATTTAATAATGTAAAAGCCATTCTTTGCTTGAGGTCTACAAATAAACAGTGGTTAGCTGGGTTTGGCTCATGAGCTCTGATTTGGTAACTATCATCATGGGTCCATGGGTGGGCATGTGACCCAAAGTTGCCCAATTAGACTCAAGAGAAAAACTTAATTCCATGGTTGGAGAGAGATTACTTTCTTCTTTACCATTAACCTGAATAAAGGGGGGGGGGGAATCCCCCTTTCTTCTAGCAGCTATCTTGTAACTAGGAGGCAACCATCTTACGACATGGGGTAAGGCAGACCTGAGAAACAGAAAGAACCTGAATCCTCGAAGACGTGGCTGAGCTGCCCGCTCAGCTGGTCCCGAGGCCTACTTCATCTCTGAACTTCTTGTGAAGTGAGCTGATGAGTGCCCCTATTGCTCAATTCAGTCTGAGCTGGGTTTTCTGTTATGTGTTGCCAAACCCATCCTGCACCCATATAATCACACTTCCATTAGCAAATGAATCTCTACTTCATGAAAAAGAAACGGATTCACATAGACAAGAACCTAATAAGAATGGGCTCCTTGCCTTTTAGCCTCAGCCACTTATCCTCTTCTCATTCTCCAATGATCTTACAAACTGGTCCTTGACTTTGGCTTTGACACTCTCCTCATTTCCAATCTGTGGGTCCCAGATCTGTGGGGACAACCCTAGCCCCCACTGACTATGAATCCAACTTCAGCCCCTAACTTATGCCTATTATAGGTCCCCACACTAGGCAGGCCCTTAAGTGAGAGCCTCACTGTCTGGTTGTCATCCTGGCCCTGTGTGGTCACGCTCCTCTCTCGAGGCCTCTACATACAATAACTGAGCTGGACTATATGTCTCATGGTTTCTCCTAGCTCTGACATTCCATGATTCCTGGACTCTGAGATACATCGAATTCTACCCAAGAGATTTCTGTTGTCTCCCTTTTCCTTGGAAATTCTAGTGGCTACTTCCTCCAACCCCTTTCTATAAGCTACATCAACTCCCCCCACCCCTCATCCTGAGCCTTGCTCCAATTTCCAAGCTTTCTCCAGCCCCAGCTGGGTTGAAAATCAAGGAAAGGAGAAGGCAAAAATTTTAGTCTTGTTTTGGGAAGGGGTGTAAAGAAGGGGTCAGTGGGAGAGAGAAAAGAAGTGGAGGCTTTTGAAATGAAAGCCGGGCCCAGCTCATCAGAGATGAATGTAGGAAAAGCCCGGCTTGTCTGATAGGGTCCAGATGGTGGGCAGCCTTGCGGAGGCTGCTGACAGATCCTAACGGCCCACAGGCTGCCTCCCACTTCTCATCCTCACCTTGGAGAAAAGGATGTAGGCCTGCACCCCCTTGGGAAGCCTGGGGCTGCCCCAGGGCTATTCCCAGACCAGGTGGGGTGCTCTGGCCCCTTAGTAGCCACCTCATAGCTCTCGTAGCTCTTACCTCTCGCTGCCTGTATACATGGGTGTGCACATGCCCACAGACATGTTCACACAAAGAAAGAGGAAGAGAGAAGACATTTGACCCAGGCTCTTTCTTCCATGGGAAGCCTGGCCCAGAGGAGAAAGGTCCCAAAGCATACCGCGTGTTGTGAACACCATCACAGCTTCAAACCCTCCCTCAACTACCCCCATACTCAGTCATGGCCCTGTCTTTTCCTTCTCTTTCTAGCCAAGCTCCTCCAGAAGGTGGTCTCCATTGCTACCCTTTGCTTCCTCACTCCTCAACTCCTTGTCATGGAAACCATCCTGGCCCCATCACTTTGTTGCTAAATTTAGTAGATACATCTGAGTCCTTAACTCTTTGAACCTCCCAGCATCATAAGAATATCGGTAGCTCCCTCCTTCTCCAGCCTCTCTCTCCTTCCTTCCTTGAACAGTGCACTTCCTGCCTCCTTCACTGGCTTTTCTTTTGTTGCCTTTCCATTGCCTTTCTTCCCTTAAAAGCAGGAGCTCCTCTCTGCACTGTCTTCAGTTTTCTTCTCTCAGTGCACTCTCCCTGACATGTCTTCTCCTCCAAAGCCTTTACACACCAACTCTAGGCTGATGAGGCCCAAAGCAACATCATCAGCCTCGGTCTCTCACGGAGCCCCTGATTCATCCACCCATCGGCCTCCTTAACAATCCCTTCTGGGCACCCAAACTCAACACAGCTCAGACCACAGTCCTTGTCTTTCCCCAGCTTCTCCTCTGGGCTTTCCCAACTCAGGGTAGGATACCACCATCCATGCAGTTTCCAGAGTCAGAAACCTAAGACTCATCACACCCGATATCCTCTCAGCACGAGGGACCTGTTGAGTCTACCTCCTAAATATCACTGGGACTCTGCTCCTCTCCATCTTCCATGACCATAGGCCTCCATACCTCTTTCTCTCTCTCTTGAAAAATTGAGAGCAGCTCCTACCTGATTAGCCCACTTCCATCCTTGTCTTTTCCAATTCACTTTTTAAGAATATTGCCTGGTCATCATTCCGTTCTTGTCCTATTCTCTGCCTCCCCAACCCCAACTCATGGGATGCAGCCAACACTGCTCACCTTGGCATTCAAGGCCCTTCATATTTGAACCTAGTCTTCTGTTATGATTGATGTCCTACCTTTCCTTTATGTTGCCTCTTATACCACTCCCATGCACCCTACAATCCAGCCACAAAGACGTACTGCCCCCTCTATTTCTTTGCTCATACTGTGTGAAATTGCCTTTTAGCTTCTCACCTGGAAAGCCCGGATGCCACCTCCTCCAGGAAGTCTTTTCTTATTTCCCCAAGAAAAATGACTCTCTTTCCTGGGCTCTCATGGCACCTTTCATATGCCCCTAACGTGCAATTCACATTGTGAATGCCCCTGAAATTCACATTCAACATGTCCCCAGTGTGAATTCACATTGGCTTTCACTTCACCCCTTAGATTTCTGCTTCCTTGACTAAATGGTGAGCTCCTTGAGGACAGAAGTAGAGTCTGAGTCATCTTCAAATAGCCATTCCTTAGCCCAGGGCATTATGAGTGATCAAAATATTTGATGTTTGACTAAATGACTAAATCAAGTGCTGTATCTGCCTTCTTCAAAGCAAGCCAACATTAGATTTCTCTGTGCTGAGTCTAGGATACTGAGGACCAGTCTGGCTGCCCCCAGATGGAGCATAGAGCACAGCAATTATATCCAAACTGGGTGTTTCCATGGGTATAAGCAATGCTGTGGTGCATATCTTTGTGCATAAAGCTATTTCTGCATCCTGGATTCTTTCCTTGGGACAAATAAGAAAGAGCAATCAGACTGCCTGGCTCTTATCTGGGAAAAGATAGGCTCCTTTAAGCTCCGCTGGGAACCTACCCTGCAACTTACCATAAACTGGGCCTTATTGGTGTCACATCTCATTAATAAGTTATGGAATATGAGCACCAGGGAGACTTGGGGACAGGACAGAATGGTTCCATCCCACCACGGGTGAGAATCTAAGACTCAGGTAAGGGAGCAGCTCTCGGAGGAGATTGCCCAAGTATATAAACAGCCTAAGAACCAAGGTTTCCTGATTGCCACACCTTGCTCTTGTTTCTGCATCCCATGCCTGCTTTGCATTTAAGAAGCTCCCCAACAGGGAGGATAGATAGAGATGGTCTCAGGAGAGAACAGAGCAAGGACGCCCACTAGGAGGCAGACCTTCAGAACTTTTTCCATTCCCCTGTCCTACAAGGACTTTAGCTTAGGGGCTTCCCCAGGGACCTATGAATCAAGGGCAGGGCACGGTGGGGAATTAAGGCACTTAAAGAATGTAGTAGAATCACCCTGTTCTCCTCCTCATCATTCTTAAGATAATAGATAGTAATAACAACTACCATCATAATAAACACGTAATTGTCTAAGCTTCTCAAGTACCATGTGACAGTGGTATTCTTATCAATGGAAGCAGGCTATACCAACTCGTTCAAAGCCATACAACTAAGACTAAAACGTAGATATGCCACATTTCAAAGCCTACGGAATTAACTCCAAAGACAGAAATTTCCCAACTTCCTGCCAGCCTCAGGCCAGGTCTCCATTGAGCACCTCTAGAAGGCACTCCTGCAGACTCCTGGAGAGTTGTAAGAGTTAAACTCTCACAAAGAGTTGTTGTGAAGGGTAGAGTAGATATACAGGAACACACACACATATGGACACCTGATTTATGACAAAGATTCCACTGCAGTGCAATGGGGAAATGATTATATTTTCTATAAATGGTGCTAGGCCAATAGAATGTTGACCCCCACCTCATACCATACACAGAAATAAATTCCATTTGGATTACAAATCTAAATGTGAAAGGTAAAACATAAATGCTTTTAGAGTAAAATATGAAACATTTTTGTGATTTTGGGATGGGCAAAAGTTTCTTAAATAGAGCATAAAAAGCAGTAACCACAAAGGGAATTTAAAAAGGAAATTAGACCATATTAAGATCAAGAATGTCTATTCATCGAAAGGCGAGAGTAAAAAACCAAAACATCAAAAGAATGAGAAGACAAGTCCCATACTGGGAAAAAATATTCACATAAGACATATTTAATTTTTTTAAAACTGTCTTCAAAATAAACAAAGGACTCTTAAAATTCAACAAAAAGCCCTGATCAGTGTGATTCAGTTGGGCATTTTCCCATGGAGCGAAAGGTTGCTAGTTCCATTCCAGGTCAGGGCACATGCCAGGGTTGCAGGTTAGACCCCCCATTGGGGCACATTCAAGAAGCATTGATGTTTCTCTCTCACATACGTATTTCTCTCCCTTTCCTTCTTCCTCTCTTCCCCTCTCTCTAAAAATAAATAAGTAAAATCATTTAAAAAACTCAACAGCCCTGGCTGGTGTGGCTCAGTGGATTGAGTGCCTGCCTGCAAACCAAGGGGTTGCTGGCTTGATTCCTGGTCAGGGCACATGCCTGGGTTGCAGGCCAGGTCCCAAGTAGGGGGTGCTGGAGAGGCAACCACACACTGATGTTTCTCTCCTTCTCTTTCTCCCTTCCCCTCTCTCTAAAAATAAACAAAATCTTTTTTAAAAAACTCAGCAATAAGAAAATAATTCAATTTAAAAATAGGCAAAGGATCTGAATAGACACCCACCAATAAAAATATACAGGTGGCAAATAAGCATGTGAAAAGATGTTTAACATCATATGCCATTAAGAAATAGCAAAGTAAAACAATAAGATACCACCACACACCTATTAGAATGCCCCAGATACAAAACACTGACAACATCAAATGCTGGCAAGGATGGGGAGCAACTCTTACCCATTCATTGCTGGTAAGAGTAGAAAATGATGCAGCCACTTTGGTAGACAGTTCGGCAGTTTCTTACAAAACTAAACACATTGTCACCATACAATCCAGCAAGTGACTTCTTGGTATTTAGCTAGATGAGCTGAAATTTTATTCCACACTAAAAAACTGTACATGAATATTTTAGCAGTTCTATTCATTCTCCAAACCTTGGAAGTAACCAAGATGTCCCCTAGTAGGTAAACAGATAAATGACCATGGTATATCCAGAAAATGGAATATTATTCAGCGCTAAAAAGAAATGAGTTATCCAGCCATGAAAAGACATGGAGGAAACTTAAATGCATATTATTAAGTGAAGAGGCCAATCTGAAAAGGCCACATACTGTATGACATCTGGAAAGAGAAGAATTATGGAGACAAAAATGTGGTGGTCAGGGTTACGGAGAAGGGAGGAATGAATAGGCAGAGCACAGAGGGATTTTAGGGCAGTGAAACTATCCTGTATGAAACGGTAATGATGGATACATGCCATTATACATTTGTCCAAACGCACAGAATGTACAACACTAGGAGTGAACCCCAATATAAACTATGGGACTTGGATAACAATGATGTTTCAGTGTAGATTCATCAACTGTGACAAATGTACCACTTTGGTTCAGGATGTTAACTGTGGGGACGCTATGAATATGTAGGGATAGGGTGTATAGGAACTCTCTGTACTTCCACTCAATTTTGCTGTGACCATAAAACTTTTCTAAAAAGGTAGGTTTTTAAAAAAGGGCAACACAAGAGTGGGAGACAGTATTGCAATGCATATGTCCAACAAAGCACTCACATTCGAAGCAATAAAAGGGGGAAAAAGGCAAGGCAATAAAATAGAGGTCAAAAGACTTGGACAGGTACTTGTCAAAAAGCAATATCCAGATGGCCAGTAAATGTATGATATGGCGCTGAACTTCACCAGTCACCAGGGGAATGCAAATAAACCCGCCACAATACCACATGTCTACTATTGCATGGCTAAAGTGAAAAAGACAGAAATACCAAGACTTGGTAAGGATGTGGAAACCAGGACTCTGTGAACTGTTAATGGAGTATAAATTGGTGGAACCACTTTGGAAAATAGACTTTCAGTGTGTCTCAAAGACAAACAAATACATACCCTAAGGCCCATCAGTCCCACTCCTCAATATATCTCTGACAGACATACTTATATATATGTTCACCCAAAGAGACAGCAGAATGTTCATAACATATAAAAATTGCAACTACAGAAATGTCCCCCAGCAGAAGAACAGGTAAATAAGTTGTGAGACAGGCACACAATGAAATAAAACAATAGGAATAAACAAACTACGACTACATACAGTTCAATGAAAGAAGTCAGAAATAAAAGTACACTGTCTGGCACAATTCAGATAAAGTTCAAAGCTAGGCAAAATGCCTGGTGGTGACAGAACATCCTGGTGATCGGTCGTGGTGGTGATCGCATGAATCTACATATGTGATAAAACGTCATAGAACTATACGCCCAAAAAAGGTGCACGCAAGAACTAGTGAAAGCTGTATGAGATCCGTAGCTAAGTTACTGTTATTGTACTGCCGTCATTTTCCTGGTTTTGATCATGTTCTATGGTAACCAGTGTCCCTGGGGCAGGCTGGGCAAAGGGTATACAGGAATCCTCTGCAGTATTTTTGCAACTTCTTATGAGTCTAAAATTATTTAAAAATAAAAAGCTTTAATAGAACATATGAAATGTATCTATGGTACCAGAAGTGAGGGTAGTAATTAGCCTTAGGAGAGTCGGATGTGACTGAGTGGGGACACTAGGGGCCTTCTGGGTGCTGTCATGATCTGGCTCTCTATTTGGGGGCTACTACACAGGTATGTTCACTTCATAAAACTTCATCTACCTGTAAACTTACGTTCATTTTTCTCTATGTATATTAAACTTCAGTGGAAGGTTTTAAAAGAAAGAGTGATGATATGTTCATAGGAACCCGGCCCAGCATCCAGCACATTGGAAGGCCCAGGAAGAGCCGTCTGCCGTGTCTGTGGCTGGCTGCTCCCTTGCTCTCCTGTCAGGTTCTCCCTTGTGTTGTCCCTGCCACCCAAGCAAGCACATTTCATAAAGCAGATGCCTTAGCCCGTAGCACTGTGGGGCAGGAGTTCCAGGCAGATAATTGGGGATTAACAAGACCACCTGGCAGGAAAAAAAAATGGAACCATGTATGAAGTTTAATGTGCCTCCGGCCAACACCGAACACAAGAAAAAAGGTTTATTGTAATTACTGGCACATAACAGTACTCACAGCCAATAATTTTATTGGTTTATTGGTTAAAGCAAAACTACTCTTCATTGAAAAGAAACTTGAAAATATTAAATAATCCTTGACAATATAAAAATCAAGAAATATTCTATTGTTGTGAAGAACTGCATACAAATTACAAAGGGTATGCTCTGATTTTGCAACACCCGAGCGTGAGACAGTCCAGTTAGTTCACCCTTTCTGATAAACCACGCTACTCTCACAAAGGTGCTGTCTCTGACAGTTCCTTAAAGGGCCCTGAATTATTTTTAATTTGGAAAAAGAACATTTTGTCCAAGTTCAAGGTGATAGGAATTGTTCAAACTGCAGCATACACTACAGAAAAGCAGGCAGTTGAGTTGCAACATTTCACAGTAACCATACGAGCAAACTGTCTTAATTTTTTGCCAGTTTGGCATTTAATGATTTTACATACAGCAATATTGATGATGCTTCTAAAAGGTCACTTGAGAACTGCACTTACAGTGGTGTGTCTGCTACGTTGAATGTTTCACTCATTTTTAATTTGGGGGTGCAAGCCATACAAACAAAACTGGTGACTGTATTTTAGCTCTGAAGTCTTGGGTCTCAGTAACCAGTTAGTGTATCAGTGACAGAGTGAAAAATGGTGAATTATAATCTTTTCCCCTAAAGGATATACAGATCAGAGAACCATCATATGCTCTGGAGCAGATGACACAAAGATGTTTTAACTATTATCCTTGCAACCAAGAAAGTTTTACGATATGGGAAATCTGACTTAAAACAGTTGGTTTACACTACTTTGAAAGAACATAAGCACCCTCATGTTCACTGCAGTGCTATTTACACCCACCAGGATACGGAAGCAGCCTAAGTGCCCATCAGTAGACGAGTGAATAAAACAACTATGGGACATTTACATGGTGGAATACTACTCAGCCATAAAAAAATTTTACCCCTTGTGACAGCATGGTTGGACCTGGAGAACATTATACTAAGTGAAATACGTCAGTCAGAGAAAGACAAATACCATAGGCTTCGCTCCTATGTGGAATCTAACAAACAATCTGAACTAACAAGCAAGATGGAGACAGACCCATAGACAGAGAGCAGACTGACAGACACGGGGCAGAGCAGGTTAGGGGGCAGAAGGATCAAGCGAAAAAGAAAAAGGACTCATGGACATGGACAACAGTGTGGTAATTGCAGAGGCCATGGGGGAAGAGGGGTGAAGGGGATTAAATGGTAATGGAACAACGTTAAAAAATAAATCAATGAAACCATTGGTTTAGCAGAGCCTTTAGGATAATGCCCCCCAGCCACTGTATACTTTGGTAACTGGATTACAATTTATGCATTATAATTCAGACATGCAAGAAAACATGCTTTTTTGTTCTCTAGATAGTTTTTGTCTTGTTTTAAAGCCTGAACAAAATGAAGGTGGGATAAAACATATACTCCTCTAGTTAAAATAGCCTCTGAGTAAAACCACTCTATGGTAGCTACTCCATCCTTCAAGGTGCTCTCCACTCACCCCTTCCTCTCTGCTCCCTGAGGGCTTCAGGAGCACCAGCAGGGAGAGGGCCCTCTGGTCTGAGCCATGTGGCTTCTGCTCATCTAGGGGAAAGGGGAGCTCAACCCACCTGATCTCTGGACATGAATGAGCCTCCGTGCTCCCTGCTCTGTGGCTGCGGAATCTGTGGCTGGGCAGCTCGCAGCCTGTGTGGGCAGCACAATCACTGTGGCAGTTGCTTTCTGGGAGATGGCCCTCTCGCCCTGCCATTGGGCTCCTGCCCCAGCTGCTGACACCCTGAGACTCAGCTACAACGCCCACCTGAACCCCCAGTTTGGGGCTGCCTGCCCACAGTCTCTTGTTATGGGAGTACTTCTATGCAATGCTAGGGCAGGTCCTTGCACCTCCACACCACAGCAAACTTTGGGTAGTCCTACTGATTCTCAATTCTCAGCCACCTTCTGTTTGTCGCAGTCATGTAGATGTTTCTGGATCTCTTCCATAGCATACTAAGACTACTTCAGGCTACCGGTAGACAGGTCTTGCAGTAAGAGGGTGGGGCTGGGAGAAAATGCAACATAGCATGAATGCTTGCACCATTTTCCTGACCCTGTCGGGGGACTGCATTTCTACTGGGGCATCTACTGTCTTCTCTCCCCGCCCCCCAATCCCTGAGCTCAGGCAGCAGCAGCACACTGATCTTACTTCATCCCTTTCTAGCAACTGAAGAGCTCTCCTTCCCCTTCCTGTCTGGCAAGGCTTCTCTCACATCACCTCCTTCTCGTTTGCCACCCCACCCCGCAGTCAGAAGGCTGATGGTACAAATGCTGCAGGGCACACACCCAAACCACTTAGAATAGAAAATACATCAGGAGATACTAAAATATATATATATAACCCCTGACATACGATTCTGACAAAGATTTCTATGTGCTTTCAGCGAACAAGGAGCCAAGTCTCAAAGGGCCAGCAACCACTCACAGGAGAGTCTATCCGTGCTGATGTTCACACAAATTTCCAGATTCTTCTGCCAAAGAGCAGGTAGTGACCAGGTTATACAGGCTTCCCAATATCCTGGCAGATATATGTATATTATTTTTGCATATGAAAATTATCCAGGCACCATATAGCCCCGTCCTAAAATTCTGGGATAATAAATGCAAGTGAAACATCCTTTGACAAAATAAAGCCTGAATTTCAAAGCTGAATTTGAACAACATAGTAATTTCTTTTACCTTTCTTTTAACCCACTGATGTTTTTCTTTTTACCAGCCCAATGTATTTTGTTCTTGCAACTGCTTAACCAATTAATGACTAAGAGGATGGTTATTAAGTGTTATTGGGCAACTGGCCGAAAATTGTGTTCATGGGAGATGTGCTTTTAATAGGCCTCAGCTCTCACCTCTCTCTGTTGTCGTAAGTGTCGTAATCATGATACTGAAGCTGTGTGTTTGAATCCGGATCTTTATCATATATTTGAATCTCACTAAGTATGCACTGTTTCCTCTGCTAGTGTGTTTATGCTCATTTTAAAATGCTTTAGCCTGTTATTTAATAGGACAAGCAATACTCTTGCTACCTCTGACTCATATGGTGCCTCAGAGCCAGTGGTGTAAAAGCAACATTCTTATGTTGCTTCCTCCTCGCCTCTGGCTCACACCTGAAGCCTCTGCCTGCCCCTCATGGGGGACAGCCAGGCAGGATCAGACACTGAGGTTGTCCTCCCACAGGAAGATAAAAACTGCCTCTGTGAGATCACTGACCATCACTCATTGGCTGATCTTGGACGAATCCTTAGCCACTAGAGCAGAAGGCTGGGCTTTCTTGTTCCGTAAGTCCCCTTTCCTCTAAACACACGGTAGCAATAGCTAACGCTTGTTGAGAATTCGTGATGTACTAAATACATGACATTCACGATCTCATTTAATTCTCATAATACCTTTGAGGTATGTGCTACTCATATCTCTATTTTATAGCTGAGGAAAGTAAGGCTCCATGGAAATCATACAGCAAGCAAACAATGTGTACCCATCTAACTCTAGGGCTCTTAGCTATTAAAATTGCGCATACAAAAGTTAAATAGCTTGTCTACAGTTAATAAAGATAATAAGTGGCTGGGGTGGGATGAAAACCCAGATCTCATTCAAATCCAAACCTTTGTTCTTCGCCCTACTGGACAGAGAAGAAGCACGGAGTATAAGGTAGGCCTATGAGAGCAGCATAAACTCGGAGGCCAATAGCAGGAATTAGCCTTTAAATGGAAATCGGATGGAAGGTGAGTGAGAGCCAACCAAACAGGTTCGTTTCAGCTGACTGGCATGTGGGGCTTACCAACCAGAGAACACGATCTTTGCAGAACATATGGTGGACTTGACCAATGAGAGCTGCATATTGTGAGGTTGGAGGCGGGGGGAGGGGAACTGGCCAATCAGAAACTGCAAAAAGGGGATTAGTCAGTGAAACTGACCAATCATGGTGTCGCAGAGAGGCCTATGTCTCTGAGTTGGAACTTGCTCCTTGGAGAGGTAATCTGACTTCCTAATGGCGAAAGGCCACTCTGGGATCCGACTGGCGCCAGGGTTCCAGGAAACAGGTCTGAGGCTGTTCCCGCGCCAGTAGTCACTGCCAGCGCGCCTTTGCTCATAGATTAGCCATGAGGTCAACCATTTCAGTGACTCACCTCGTGAAAATGAGATGGCAGTGTCAGGACTTACTGTTTCTCAGTCAGCATTTAAATTGATTTTTCCAGATGGGTAAATCCCCCTTTGTTTTTATACAGAGGCTTAAGATGAATCTGTATATCAGCTGCAAGGATATTAACCAGGTAAAAGAGTCCCCCACCCCACCCATGCAGGATCCAGAAGCTGTGACCGATGAAACTGGCATCAAAACTGTGGCAGAGAGTCACCACCTGAGACAGCCCCACTAGTGACAGCCTGGGGAAGCCAGCACCGAATGCTGAGGTACATCCCTAACTAGAGACAGGGACAGCCCCATCCTGAAACACCCCCACGGAGTGATGACTACACCCATCGCCACAAATGTCAAGAGATCACACCTCCCTGCCCGCTCCTGTAAACCACGTGATGC
>PVKM010021150.1:0-22829 GCA_004027735.1 Carollia perspicillata
GTGAGATTCATCCACTTTGTGTATAGCAGTAGTTTATTCTTTTTCATCGCTATATGATATTCCATTGTATAAAGAGACCACAGTTTGGGTTGTTTCCAGGTTGGTACTATAATGAAAAAGTTAATATATATATATTTATATAAACTTACCTAATATTTATATGGGGTAGGCAAAAGTAGGTTTACAGTTGTGAGTACATAAAACAGAGTTTGTTCTTGCATTATTATTTATTAATTATTGTACTATTTTTCATGTGAACAGCTGTATGTGAACAGCTGTATGTGAACAGGTGTTTCATGTGAACACCTACTTTTGCCCCTCTCTGTATTTATAAACATGTAAAATATATAAAGTTATATTCTTCTGATGGACAGATGCAATCTTGGGCCTAACCCTAGGAGTGAAATTGCTGGGTCTTAGGGTATGAATGGGTGTTCACTTCAGTAGATTCTGCACGTTCTCCAAAGTGGCTGTACCAGTGTACATTCCCAAACACGACGTATGAGAATTTCAGTGGCTCCGCATCCTCTCCAATACTTGATGTGGTCAGTGTCTTTTTTCTTTTTTAATTTTGGCTTCTGCCAAATGCATGTATCTCAGTGAAGTTTTAATTTGCATTTTCCTGATGACTAATGGCATCAAGCACCTTCTCATATGCCTTCTGGCCATTTGGATCTTTTTCAGTGAAGTGCTTGTTGAGTCTGGTCCATTTGTAAACTTCAGTTTATGTTTTTCTTATTTATTTGCAAGAGTTGTTTACATATCCTAGAAGTGAATCCTTTGTCAAATATATGCATTGTGAATATTTTTCTCATGGTCCTCCTATGATGTCTTTTGACAAATAGAAATTCTCAATTTGAATGAAGTTCAATTATTAATTCATTCTTTGCCTTCGGAAAGACACTCTGCTTTGGGTTTTCTCTCTGCTGTGGTTCCCAGGCTGAAGGCTGACCTGTGCTGACCCGTAGGACCCACCCCCTCCCCACCGATCTCTTCTGCTCTGTTGGCTTGCAGTAGACTCCCTGGGTGGAGGCTGAAGCTGTGCTCCTATTTGGATAAACAGAATCCCTCTCTTTTTCTGACTCATGCCTGGACTTATGTCCTCTGTGGCCACAGTTCCTGAATGCTGGAGCTATGTCATCCTCCCAGGGGTCTCCTTGCCTGCCGTTAGCAGCCAGTACTCTTTCCCTAGGTCCCTCCACATTCCACATTCCACATTCCAGTAAGAGCCTCACCCCAGGCTCATTCACCAAGCAGAGATGACTCACTCGTCTTGCTCAAGTGCCTCTTGGCTCTGGTTATGCCCACTGCTACCCTGACAGGTGATCTTTGGCACTTCTTTCAGTATCCTCTCAGCAAGGGAACACTTCTCTAGATCTCCACTCTACTGGATTACAATATAAAGTTACTCTTCACCACAGGGCTGAGACCTAGTATCACAAGCTCCCAGTGTAAACTCCCAATGTAGCCCCAGCATAATTCATTCAAAATCCATGCAAGGGGCTCTAACCATCTCATTGCAGACCTCTAAAGTACCTGCCTCTTCTTCTTCTCCTAAAGGGTTCCTTACTGGGAAGTGAAGTGATTCAGAAATGCAGTCGTTTAATACAGAAATCCATAAGCTTGGATGTGAAAAATTTACATCTTCATTTCTATTAACCTTCATTTGAAGATTATCATTTTTACTATGAATATAAACAACAAACTATAGTATTAGAAATGCCTATGACTTTGTTACCAACAGAAAGCACAGACACCTTCACATCACATTGTAGTTTGAATTACCATTCACACTTATCACTGTTTCAATATCGCAGGAGTTATTAGACCCACCACTGGATCTTGCATTTAATAGGTTAATAAAGAAGCAAATATAAATAATTCTATCTCACACATTTGTTTAAGATATTCTAATGACTTTATTTCAATATAATGTATGCATTTAGAAACATTCTTCTGAGTGCCATCCATAGGCTTTACAAAAACACCAAAAGGATCCTGGACACACAAAAAATGTAAAACCTCTTGTTGACAAGAGACCCCCTTAAACTCATAGCAACTAAAAGTCATGCGGTGACCTACACAGATGAATCGGCAGCTATGTTTCTGGGCTGGGTGGTGCTGACAGTCGGCTCCATCTTTGGGGCCACGTTCCTTTGACATGGGGGTGGGAGGGTTTCGTGGAACGTAGGCATGTGGCTCCAGTTTTCCCCGGCTGGCATTCCAGAGCTTCTGAAAGAACAGGACATCTCTTCCGCAAGTCAGAGGAAATGGGTAGCTATTCAGCTAAATAGATTTCATGCTTGACTTCAGGGGAATAGCCCAAATGATATCTATTTGGGAAAGTAAATTAAAGGGGTAAGCAGGCATGCCGGCTTTACGTGGTTTAACTTTTGCTGGTTTAGTTGCTCCCCTAAGAATTTCAAAAGAAGAATATAGATGGTCAGACCTCTTTTCCCAGCATCAGTATCTCTCCCACCCGCAATTCAAATTCTGGCCAGATCCTGCTTGTCAAGGGGCACTGACCTTGGATTAGCTTGAAGGGAAGGCTGTACCAAAATCTTTTCTCTCTTCAGGTCAATTAAAACATGACTTTTTTCTTTCACAACTCCAAATACTGAGTCTTGATTTCACTCACTCCTCCTTGTTTCCCATAATCGCTATCCCTCTTTGCATTGCTTTGACCAGAATGCTTGTGAGGAAGAGTTGTCTTCCCTACCAGAAGAAATGCTGGTAGGCCCTGGCCAGGTATCACAGTTGGTTGGAGCATTGTCTCAAAACACCAAGGTTGCAAGTTCAATCTCTCGTCAGGACTCATACAAAGAATCAACTATGCATTTATGCATTTGTTGCATAAATTTATGTATTTATGCATAAATGCTAAATAGGTGGAACTAATAAATGCATAAATAGGTGGAACAACAAATAAGCATTTCTCTCTCTCTCTCTCTCTCTCTCTCTCTCCCTTCCTCTCTCTCTGTCTGTAATCAATAAATTTAAAAAAAAAGAAATGCTTCTAAACTTCTGGTCAAGGTGGCAGCATAGGTAAATGCAGTACTTACATCTGCCCATGACCACATCAAAATTACATCTAAACTTCAGAGCAACCATCATTCAGAACTATCAAAGTCCTACAACTAGGGATTTAAAGAAGAAGCCACATCAAAACTGGTAGAAGGGATGGGGACATGGAAGAGGCTGCTACCACACCCATGTGTGGTAGATAAAACTTGGGAGGGATATCTCAGCTACAGAGGTCCTCTCTGAGGACAGGGAGTCCAGCCCCACACCAAGCCCCCCAGTTCAGGTGTCAAGAAGAGAAGTTCCCCATAACTTCTGGATAGAAAAACCAGCAGGGATTGTAGCTGAGTGATATGGAGGGCTTCTGGGATCTCAGGCAGTTCTTATTAAAGGGCCCACAGATATACTTGAATTCACTCCCTCTGAGCTCCAGCACTAGAGAAGCAGCTTGGAAGTCACCAGGGACATATAAAAAGGAACTGAATTGTCTGACATCAGGGCAAGAGATGGGAGGGTCAACTTTCTACCAGACAAAAGTGCTGGCAGAGGCCATTGTTCCTTTTCTGAGATACCCACCCCAACACACACACATACAGAGCCAGCAGGTGGGCACCCATATCTGCATCTCCATCAACCAAGCTCACAGTTCATTTTATCCTGGTGATTTTCTGAGGCCCTGGCCCACCAAACCTGTGGGCCCACCCAAGCTATTTCCAGTGGTGTTTCCAAAAGAATGACCTGTCTTGGCTCATGCTTCAGATTTCCCTAAATCTCTCAAGAAAGCAGCATCTTGCCTCAGCATGCCTTGTATCTATGATAAGTGGCCCCATGCCTGGCACTAGCAG
The DNA here is from genome assembly GCA_004027735.1 of Carollia perspicillata. Classification (NCBI taxonomy): domain Eukaryota; kingdom Metazoa; phylum Chordata; class Mammalia; order Chiroptera; family Phyllostomidae; genus Carollia; species Carollia perspicillata. Next base: position 3,867 of record PVKM010021150.1, read on the forward strand.
CAGCTGGCCTTGGTTCAGAGCTAAGCCTCACCTGGGCACCTCCAAGAGTGGGACAAGTAGTAGCCATATGCAGATCAATTGTAGCTCATGCCAAGTGACCCCAGGCAAGACATAAGTGGCAGCTGACCTTGGCCTGTACCTCCCAGGAGGCCCCAAACAGAGCACCCAGTGGACAGCTTCAAACCACATTGAAGCACCACTACCTAACCACCTCCATAGTGACACACTCAAGGGGCAGACTCAGCAAGCACCAGAGCCCCTCTGAAGTAAGTCCGGGTTTGTGGGGTGGGCCCTGCATAGCTGATCCGCACCAGTGGTCAGTGGTAATAGGCAGTCCTTGTATCTGATCGGCCTGGGGATAAGTCCCTTCCATTGACATGTGAACAGTAAACAAGGCTCAACTGCAACAGGAGGGTGTACACAGCCCATGCAGGGCAGGGGGTGCACTTGGAGTACCCAGCTTGTATTATTAGAGATGCTGTGCCACTGGACCCTACAGAACACCTACCACATTAGATCAATCTATTGAGCCCAGGAAACACAGTATCTCTGCCTAATACATAGAAACAAATACAGGGAGGCTGCCAAAGTGAGGAGATAATGAAATATGGCCCAAATGAAAGAACAGAACAAAGCTCCAGAAAAAGAATTTTAAAAAATGGAGACGAGCATTCTACTAGATGCAGAGTTCAAAATGCTGGCTCTGAGGATGCTCAGTGAACTCAGTGAGAACTTCAACAGCATAAAAAAGGATAGGGAAACCATAAAAAATAGCCAATCAGAAATGAAGGATATACTAACTGAAAAGAGGAAAAATTTACAGGAAATCAACAGTACAGTAGGTGAAGCTGAAAATCAAATCAGTAATTTGGAATATAAGGAAGCAAAAAACAACCAAACAGAACAACAACAAAAAAGAATTTTTAAAAATGAGGATAGTATAAGGAGCCTCTGGGACAACTTCAAGTGTACCAACACTAGCTGCATGGGGTGCCAGAAGGAGAAGAGAAAAAGAAAGAAATAGAAAACCTATATGAAAAAATAATGGCAGAAAAATTCCCTAATCTGGTGAAGAAAATAGACATACAAGTCCAGGAAGTGCAGAGAGTCCCAAACAAGGTGAACCCAAAGAGGCCTACACAAGGCATCATAATTAAAATGCAAAAGATTAAAGACAAAGAGAGAGTCTTAAAAGCAGCAAGAGAAGGGCAATTAAACTCTCTACAAGGGAGCTCCCATAAGACTGTTAACTAATTTCTCAACAGAGACTTTGCAGGCCAGAAAGGATTGGCAAGAAATATTCAAAGTGATCAAAATCAAGGACCTGCAACCAAGATTACTCTACCCAGCAAAACTATCATTTAGAATCAGAGGACATACAGCTTCGCAGACAAGGAAAAGCTGAAGGAGTTTATCAGCACTAAACTATATTGCATGAAATATTAAAAGGTCTTCTAGAAGAAGAGGAAGAAGGAGGAGGAGGAGAAGAATCAGAAAATATGAAGAAGAAAGTGACAATATATACATATCTACTAACAATTGAATCTAAAAAACAAAACACGCTAACAAACAGAACAGACACAGCCTCATCAGACTTATAGCTACAGAGAACATTTTGATGGTTGCCAGATGAGAGGGGCATTGGGTGGGTGGGTGCAAAGGGTGAAAGGATTAAGAAATACAAATTGGCTGCTACAGAATAGTCACGGGGATGTAAAGTGCAGCATACAGAGAATAGTCAATAATACCCTATGAACTATGTATGATGTCAGATGGGTACGAGAATAATCAGGATGATCATTTAGTAAATTATATAATGTCCAATCACTGGGATGTATACCAGAACCTAATACAATATTGTATGTCAACTGTAATTGAAAAATAAAAATTATTTAAATGTAAAAAAGGAAATGTTTCCATTCTCATTTGATGTCAAATAAAATATAAAATTAAAGAGGTTTGGTAACACACATATAAGTTCAATTCTGTGACTCATGCCATGAGGAACCAGTAATATTCCCAGATCCTAAAAATTGGGGATATATGCTTCCTGTTGCTATCTAAATATTCCTAAAGAGCATATTTCTCTTTGCTCCTTCCACCCCTACCCTTCACCTTCCACCTTCCCAGTGTATCCTCCCCTTCCATTTCACCATAGAAACCCCTGGAATGGCGATTTGAGATGGGGCGAGTCAGGGAAGACCGTTCCGTGGACGCCTTTGTCTCCTGTGAAAAATGGTGCTGATGTGGCTACAACCACCTCCTCCCTCTCCCTTCTTCCCATTAAAGTCACTTATTTTGAATGTCTGGATGTGTTTTTTTGAAAGAAAAGAGGCTGTAGGAGATTCTGCCCATGACATTCTTCCAAGGGGCTTCAAGTTCTCTATAAAAAGCAAAGCTGTCACTTGGTGTTATCAGGACCACTAGCCAACTTGGTACAGTTGACAGAGTTTTTATTGGTTCTGTTTTTGCAATAGTCTGTCTTACTATGAAGACAAATGGGAGAACTCTGCCTTCATGCTGGCTTTGTTTTATATAGTTCTTAGATGTGTAACACAAATGAATGGTTTTGAGCTGTTTCCAACCTGCAGTGATGGGTGTCATTTTCTTGGACACTACTCAGAGTCTGTGACTGAGCAGCGCTGTAATGATTCCAAGAAAATCTGTCCTGGAATGAGCCTTGGACTCTGTGAGTCACCACTGGAACTCAGTGATTCCAGTTCTGACCCTCTAACTAATGTGTGACCTTGGATAGGTCCCTTAATGCTTTTGGTCCCAAGTTTACTCATCTATAAAAGGAGAGAGGAGGCCTGGATGGGCTCTAAATCCTTTCCAGCTCTTTCATTTTATCACTTAATAAATGAATCACAAAAGTCACAAAAACATCCCAATTATAGCAATCAAGAAAAATAACTGCGATTCTGTTTTATACGGTGTTAAAGATTCCCTTTGGACGTTTGAGTCTTTTAACAACTCAATATGCATACCTCTGAAACTCTATTAGACCCCTGTAAACTATCTTTTAAAATTGATTTTGGGCCAGTATGAAATCCTATGTCTTATTGTCTGAGTCTTAGATTCTGAGCTGTAAGAAGGTCTATTTTAAATGGTATGTTTTTCTTGCAGCAATTGTTAAGTGCTCAGATTTTATGATGTTTTAACATCCATTGCCACTCATTATCTAAATGCTTTTCTATAATCCAGTGAGTGTGTGAGGTTAATAAGTAGAATGGAATTAATTCTGGATTTGATTTCATCTGCTGAATCTAATGGAAGACCTCTCATATCTGTTCTTTAAAAAAAAAAGATTTCATTTATTTTTAGAGAGAGGGGAAGGGAGGGAGAAAGAGAGGGAAAGAAATACCAGTTGCCTCTCGCACACCCCCAGTGGGGGATCTGGTCTGCAACCTGGCATGTGCCCTGATTCGAACCAAACTGGTGACCTTTAGGTTCGTGGGACAGTGTTCAACCCACTGAACAAACCAGCCAGGGCCCATATCTGTTCTTTCCTTCTCAGCATGTTTATGGCAAAGAGACCTGGAAAATCTCAGACTCTGCTCATTTCCTTAAATCTCTGTGACTTTGGGGAAAGTCTTCTGTGTCTTCATCCCCAAGCTTAACAACTGTAAAGTTGTGGTGACATTTCACATGAAGAGAAATCTATTCATTGTCACTATATTTTTGAGTGTTTAAAATATTTACCATACTGAATTATCTTCACACAGGAAATTTCCCCACCTGTAGAATGCTCATAAATCTTAATCGTGTTTTAATGCTATATTACATTTATTTGTTTGATTTTGTAATGCTCCAAGAAGGAATAATGGGGAAAGAAGTCTTCAGAGGGCACAATGGCATTTCACAGTCCAATTGCATCTCAGGCAAAAGGCAGCCTGATTCAAGCTGCTGCCGAGTGCTACGCTCTGCCTAGTTCAGATGATGGAATACCACAGACAGATTCTTAGAAGGCTGCATCCTTTCAGTCAAGGCATTTTTCCATTGACCAAGGCTCTCTCTCTCTCCCACCTTCCCATTTCTGGCTCCTCCACCACCCTCCTTCCTAAGTACACACTTGTACTTGGACTACATTTCCCAAAATGTGTACTTAGAGTTTTATTTACTGCTTGCTTTGATGCACTCCAAATGGCCCCGCATTTTGTCAATGAAAGAGTGTAAATCATGCCTTACATAGGATACGGTAGGATGTGATGTTTAGAGGAAGAAAAATATGCTTCCTTATAGAAGCACCAGGCACTTGCCCATCTGGATTGGAGAGAAAAGTTTCAGTCATTCATCCTGATGTTTTGTCTACGTAGTACCAAACATCTGGAACCTGGGTGACAGACTGAATTTGTCACTTCACATCCAGATGTTTCTGCATTATGCTGAAATAACTGAAAGAGGTCAGCTCCATTTTTAAGAATTTAAAAGTAAAACCATAAAAGTTATACCAATTGTATTTCAGTTTTGAGATAGAAAAGGGGAATAAAATAGCAGTAAACTTTTGGTTGATTCTTTATGCCATGTGCTAGTTTTTTGGGTTTTTTAAGCCACACATTTTTAACTCAAGTATAAGAATTAAAAGAATTATGAAATACTGTCACTAAATACAATGATTTAGGCTGTTGTTCAACCATTGAAATGCTCAGATTCCACAAATTCAGGCAAGACTTGGGCAGTGAATTAAAATCATTCTCAAAAATAGTTGCTTAACTACTTGAGCAGTGAGCTTCATTCCAAGTGACTCTGTGAGTAAATTTATTCCTTTCACGCAGATGAGACCGTACGATCAACAGATTATTGAGGCTCTAACAGAATTTGCAAGGCTTCTCAGACCTTGGAAGATGCATTTTTGAGAAATGCTTTTAATGATTCAAAGTAGAAAATGAGATTGTACCCACTAGAGCCACCTTGAGCATTTATCACAAGAACACAAGCAGAAAGGCATGTTTAAACATTCCACAACACAACCATTTGAAAAAAATGATTCATGTTGTTTTGCAAACTGTTTTTTTTCTTTTTCTCTCTCACGTTCAATGGAGTTGGGTCTAACGCTTGTTAGAAGACATGTTCGGAACATATTTCTTGTATTAGAAGACACAGCATTTAATATGGCTGTCAACTGCCAACAGGCTTTGTGGGCATTTCTGTGCCATGAAAATCCAATATATTTTTCATTATTTCCACAAAAACATCTAGAGTGTGTACATTACACATAACAGTATTATTGAACTGAACTGGCTCTGGTAGTGTTTTTGCTGACTCAGCACATGGTTTCTCCTTTCCAGATTACTAAAACAACTCTTCTCTGGGGTAAAGGCTTCACGGAACGCAAAGGGACTAGAAATACAGAGGGACCTTATTTTCACTCTCACTTATACCAAGTCCGAAGGCAAATGCAAAATCAGACCCAACTTTTCCAGGTTTATTGAATGAGAATGACAATCACCTCACTCCCTTGTCTCCCACCACAGCATCTGAAGGAGTCACATCAAGCTGGAACACAGCGTGTTCTTCACCCATGAATTTGCACCAGGCCTCCTGGGGCGGGACTCCACTGTGCAGGTTATGTGTAGTTGAGTTTTTTTTTTTCTTTGCATATAATATTTTAAGCAAGGAAGGTCAATCTCATTTTATAGACTTGTACCAGCAAACGTTTTTTAAGAGTTGTGCACTGAAGAAGCTGCATATGCCAGCCATTGCAAAGACACTTGTGGGGCCCGTGGTGACCTATGGTCACAGCACTTTGTCCACCTTTGCTGCCTGATTCAGCGCTGGAGCCTTCAGAGATTTAGGGTCCTGTGTGCACGTGGACCACAACGGCAATGGCCTGCTCCTATACACATCCTACATTCTCGAGGTTGGATTCTCTGTTCCCAGACACACTCAGCCATCTGGTGCAGTGGCAATCGCTGAGCAGGGTCAAGCAGAAGAATATTGTGAACCTCCGGTCTCCCACCTCCCCTGACTTTGCCTCTCCCACAACCGGCTGGCTAATCAATGCAAATGTCGTAGGAGGCCAGGCCCGCAATTGGCATTCCAGAGAGTGTAGACCACCAGCCGAGCTTTAAATAAGTGCAGATGTGACAGGCAGGAGACCCTGGGAGGGCCACCTCCTGCACCTCCCTCCCAGAGCAAACCGATGCACACTGCACACCATCGGGCCTGGGCTGTGTGTGCGCAAGGCGCCGGCGGTGGCAGCGAAGAGTATGTCTGGTAGGATGGGGTGCTCACGGGGTAACCGCAGAGAGACTGGACCCCCCCACAACCCGAGTTTGTGGGCAGCATGGGGATGGTGTGAGCCCTGTCATCCATCACTTTCTGAGCCAAGCTGCTTCGTCCTTAAGTGGCTGGAGAGTAACCCACCCTCGCTGCCAGCCCTGGCCTCTAAGGGCCCGACTGCGGGTCCCTGCTCGGGAAATCCCGAACTCCGGCGGGTCGCTGCGGAGGCTTCGCCTCGAGTCTGGAGCTTCTCCCCTGCTTACTCCCCTCCCACGTGGGAATACACCTTCCCTGCCCCGACCCAGCCTGGAGGCTCCGCGCGGAAGCCTTGCTAGAGACGCCGGGGCCTGCGGTCCACAGAGTGAGGGCGGAGGCGGAGGGACAGGTCAACCCCGGGTCAGTCCCCAGGCCCGGGTGAAGGCTGAGCGGCGCTGCCCGCGAGTGAGATTCGGCGTGGGAGCAGAAGGCTCAGGGCAGCCTCAACCTCGCAAAAGGCCCGCGGAACCCGCGACCCACAGACCCCGCTGTGGCCCCCATTGCAGGCTCCCCGTCTGTAGGGCTTAGGGGAAAACTGAGAGGGGAAGGAGGAGAGGGAGTTAAGGAGCTGTGCGCATTCTTCGGTGTTTCGTCCGCCCTGAGCCCGATTCTGAATTTATTCTCAGCCATTCTCCCCGAAAACCCTCTGTCGGTGAGCTCCACTAACCCCGTCCGGTCCCGGGGCTCCCAGGCGCGAGCCCACCCTTGCTCACTGTCTCGCCCTCCCACCCGGGCCCTCCGAGTCCGAGCAAAGCCCTTCTCGCCAATCCCTCCTGTGTCTGCGGGCGGGCGGCCAGGAGGGTGGCGGAGGTCGGAGCTTCAGCCACTTGGCGGCTGCCCATCTCCGCCACGGGACCCGGCGCCCAGGCCAGGCTCCCACAACGCCCTGGCTTGGGGAACCCCCACCCCCACCCCGCTCCTTGCATTGCTGGGTATTGCGGCCCCAACCGCGCCCGGCCCCGCGCCCAGCGCCCCGTGCCCCGCCGCTGCCGGAGCGGCTCCCCCAGGAAACCTGGAGCCCCGGAGGGCCAGCTGCCGCGCTGGGTTCAGGGCCTTCCGCGTGGAGCCACCCTGCAGCCCAGCCCCGCTGCCCGGACCATCCCATTGGCTTCCAACACCTCCAAGACTCGCCCGTCCTCTCCGCCCCACGCCCCAGCGCCTGCAGGAGCCCGCGCCGACCGCCCGCGACAGCCGGGGGTTGTCAGCGTTATCCGACCTCGAACCTCCGCGCTTCCCTCCTCCCTGCGGGGCGCAGCGCGACGCGCTACAGTACCAGCGACACCCAACTGTCGGAGCTCCAGCCCGAGGTGCCGAGGACCACGTGTGCTGAACGGGCTGCGCACCAGCCCCAGCCCGGGTCCCAGCTGCCTCCAGCGCGGTAAGGAGCCGCTGCCGCCAGCCGCGCCTGCTGCAGCCGCCCGCAGGCACCTGACCCTTCCCTCTCGCTTGCCTTAACATTCGTGCGTAGCAAAACCACGAACTTTTAAAAGAAAAAAAATTTTTTTTTCAGAGACAGGCACGAAATGGGGGCTACGACAATCCGAGCGCGGAGGCAGAGAAACACAAACTGGCCCAGAGCGACCTTGCTGGCGCGGAGGCTCACCTACCCCGAGAGGCGGCGGCCATGGGTGTACGGAAAGGGAAGCGACGCTCAAAAGACAGAATGATGAACAGCTACAAATCGTATTAAAAAAAAAAAAAACATTCAAACGCTCAATTCTTGTTTGCGGACCTGGCCTAATCAAAAGGACGATTGTAAGCAAAAACAAAAACTTGAATTTGTTGTTGCAAATCCTGTTAAAAGAGGCCAGCGGAGTAGCAGACACATGGCAGTTAAGACAGGTGATGCGACCACCGTACAATAATTTTCAGAGACGTCCTCATGAGTTCTTGCGTTACTTCTTAAAGTGCAAAATTTAGCTCAACAACATTCTGAACCGCAAACAATCCAAGCAATATGGTTACTTTCCTAATGTAAAAATTCTTGGTGATGTATCACCTAAAACAGAATTCGCAAGGTTTCCAATTGTGTAACATAAACAGCGAACATAACCAGGCTAGAGAACTGTTAAATCCTCTTATGTAAATACCTAATTCCATCGCTCAAAAATTGTTGTTAGTTTGTAGGGTAAGTCTACATCACAGGGCAAGCTTAGCTGCCCTTTCATGGAGGATAGCTCAACTTTTCTCCCATCCCCAGGGAGACAAACTGCAGTGTCAGTGTTTTGTTCTTCCCGGGGAATAAATTGTCCTTTTCAGCCGTCTGAGGTGCTCCGGAGTGAGATGTGCTAAGCATTCATATGAGGATATTTTGGAAGATGGTGCAGGTGTGGGCTGACTTAAATTACTTGCTTTTGTGTTTTTCTAAAAGGTCAAATTGTAGGATCTGGTTTTAGGGGAGGCGGAGAGAATAGGATCTCCTGACATGAGTTAAAACGTCCCTATGCCCAGCCTCAGATGGAGGAGATAATACAAACCTGATCAGACATTTAGCTGAGGCACCCTGAAAAATGTGCCTATCAGCATGCATGTCATCAATCAAAAATTATTGAATATCTGCATTCAATTAACCAAATGACTCCACCATTTGGAGAATTTTCACAAATAAGCAATTAGTGAAATGGTCAGTAAAATCTTCCACACTCTCTCGCTCATTTAATGGTTAATTACTGAGCAGTGCTTTAACTTATAGGAATATCTAATAGCCTGGGAAACAGTGGTGCAGTTAAAAATGGAGTCCAAGGATTTCACAGTTTAATTTTCTAAACTAGTAGAAAATATTAACAGAATTACTCAAAGGGATTTTTAAAAATCATTTTGGAACAGAGGCTAAGTTTAGGAAACAAATCAGAACAGTTCTAACATCTGAAGACGTAAGTGAATTGTGTATATGGCTTCTTGAGTGATTTTCTACATAAAATAGCTTAGTGACCTTTGAAAAAATATCTGCTTCACTAAACACATAAAATTGGCTATATTAATATATACATTTTTTTCTTATGTAACTAGAATTCCTTACATACCAGCATAAGAAACTAACAGCTATGTTGGCTATATTCCCTAAGTATCAGTAATTTAAATTCCCTGAATATAATTGACCTCATTAGGTTGAATCATAGGACATGAAAGCTACTGGGGAAACTCTTTGTATGTAATTATGCAGATCAGTAGTAGTTTTTAAGTCCCTAATAACTAGACACATAAATTTTCTGGGTTGAAGGAGAGACTGTAAATCTATCTTGTATAATTTTGTAGCCATCTTTTAAAATAAGATAAATTATAGCATATAAACATCTTTGGGATTGGTTTTATTATAAGGAAATAATTTTCTTTGCTGTCAGAGATGCCCATGAGGACAAATTTTTATTATATATTTGAGAGCTGTTAAATTTGATGATTAAACACGTAATTTCAAACCACTTCTCAGAAAAGTTCTCAGACTATTAATAGTATTTTACTTCTGAGAAATGCATTTAAAAATACAAAATATGTGACATTAATATTGAACTTGCATAACTAAGAATCTGGACATGGCACCGAAAATATGTGCAAATAAAAACTGAAGGCTGACGTCCAGGTGCAGGAGGACACTGAAAATTATGGTTGGCAGAAAAAGAATGTATTTTACTAACAATTCAGGCAGCATTTTCTCTCTTAAGATCTGCTCTTTACAATGACGAAATTGCTCAGGGATCCTTTCACCGACCTCACACAATTGCAGCTGTGTGTATGGGGTGTGCGTACGTGTGTGTTTCATTTTCCATCCACCTTGGCAGGGCAAAGAAATAAAGGAAGAATGAACGTCTTGAGCTACTCTGACACACATAAAGACTTATAGTTTATTAATCGAGAATTTAGCTTATCCGCTCTGCTATTCATCTGAAATTAATTAAGTGTGTAGAATTACAAGGTGGGTGTATCCGAGACAGCAGGCCCTGCTCGGACTAATCAAAAGGGCACATGTTGAATGAGCACAATTTAGTTAAGGTTAATCCAGTGAAGATGATACCTCCCTGGACTTAATTACTCTAGGTGATAGATTGTGGAATGGGAAAGTAGGAAGGAAGGGAAATTCAGTCCTGCCGAATACCAGGATTTTCTAATTTAATTTAGCTCTCTGTTTTCACAGACGCAAACAGTTTCCATTCATACAGTAGGGCCACTCTGTCTAGGTTCTCTTTTAAGGTGGGTAAAACAAACGAAAAAAATTGCACGTGTGTTTGCAAGAAAAATAAATAGAAAACAAGTGAAGTTTTCAAAGGTGTCAGTGATAATGTGCCTTTCATTGCAGACATTTCAGTTCAGAATTTCCTCACAGCTCAGAGGATTCTTTGTGATTTCTGCTCTGGGTGGGTTACTTTTCTGTACTGCTGTGTGCCAAGTCTGATCAATGTGTTGAAATAAACAGACTTTTCTGTACCTATAAGACTATATTAGTGAAATGAATGTGTGTGTATTATTAAAATAATAATAAGTGCACAGCTAACCACCATAGATGAATTGCACAATTTACATAATGTTGAGCAAAAGAAGCAGACCTCAGAATTCATACTTGATGACTCCACTTATATGAAGCTCAAAAACAATCAACACGAATCTATAGTGTTACAACTCACGATAGTAATCACCCTCAGAGGGAAAGTCTGCAACTGGCACGCAGTAGGAGGGGCTTCTGAGGACACTGATAATATTCTGTTCCTTAACCCAGGCGCCAGTTCCACAGGGGTGTCCACTTTATGAAAATTCACAGAGCTTATGAATTTGGGAATTTGTAATCCGTGCATCTTTGTGTGTATGTTTTATTTCAATGACACATCTATTTTACAAAATGAAGATGAATGAGAGAAAAAAAAACACTAAGAAGTAAGGAAATGGGATTGTGGGGCAAGACAATCTTTAAGGCAGGGCTGAGGATATAATTCCAAAAGAGAAAAATGCATTAAAATACATAGCAAAATATTACTAACGAGGGCTTCGTGTGTTCACTTTGCCACCCCTACTATCTGCATGCCCACAAGCATTCCTCAGTGTCCAGATTATAGCAAATATCTGGATCTTTCTTGTTCCTTTTGCATACGTGAAAGACCAAGTCTGGTTAAGGTTTTTAAAAATCTTATTCTTTGTTGCCATTTCAATTGCAGCTCCCCATATCCCCCCAAAACAGCTCACTTTCTCCTTGCTCATGCAATAGAAAATCATCAGATGATTTCCTTGTTTTCGGTTTTGTGATATATTTTCTGTTAGAGGTGGGGGGCGTGTATCTGTTTCTGATTTATTAGCATTTGATTCCCTAGTTTCCTGCCATTGATCAAGCCTAATACTCAGCTCAGCTGATGAGTTTTATATGAAAACTGATATTTCAGGAAGACGGAAGGTTGAACCCATTTTTAATATTTTCCCCTTCATCTCTTTCAGAGTTCAACGTACACTGGAGACACACAGCAAAGCCCAAAACTATATTCTTTTTCACCACATCGCCCTGGTCTAAAACTTTTTGGAAGTCACACATATTTATCAATAGAAGAGATGTTTGTCCAGTGTCACTCACATCCTGTCAACTGTATATACATTTACACCCTCTCGCCAAAACATGCCTTCACCCCGCTGCTGACCGGCTGTCCGCCGTTCAATCTCCAGTGAAGTCACGGTGAGTAAGGTCAACTCCTTGGAAACATCTGTATTTGATCAGTTTGCTCAAAACAGGGGCCTTCCCTGAAGTCCGCTGCGACAATAGTTGATTCACCGCCACTGCCTGAGACTCCCTCAGGAAACCTTTTCCCTGCTCTGAGACCGTACAGTCATTGCCCGGACTCAGTTCTACTCTAATGAGCTCTGGGCATCTGCAGTTCCACGCGTTCCAAGCCGGCAGCACACTGGGGGAGAATTTCCCTTCTTCAACTAGAAGATGTTGTTCTAGCTATTGCTACAGGTAGGACGATTTGTGCTTCTTTATTTATGTCGGTTCCGGTAAAGAGTAACGAATGGAATCAGATTGGAAAGTCAGCAGCACGTTGACTGTATTTCTACTGTTCCAGACCCTGATAGGGTCGGGTCTGTGCTCCGACACGCACATCCGTGGAGGATGAGCATTAGCTTCTGTGTCTGTTTTCTTTTTTTCTTTTCTTTTCTCTTCTTTTCTTTCTCTCTTTTTTTCGCTCGTATTTTCAGCATTGCATCAACACATTTTTCCACAGGAAATCTAAAGGACAACTCTAGAACCTCTTTTTCTTTAAAGCAAAAAATAATTTTTAGGATAGTGTGATAGCCCTAGATAGTATGTTGATAGGCAGAATATATATTTCATTTACCTCCATAGCATGACAATCTCAATGCAAAAAAAAATGATGAAAAGTCTAGTGTAAAGTTTTAAATTAAACATCAACCTGAAGACAGCATGAAAGACATTTCATTAAAATTTGAAGCATCATTAAATTCTTTTTACTGGTGGAGCATTTAGAAAATCCCCTGTCAAGTGTTTACAAAATTGTTGATGACATTTTGCAAATATACAAGTCTGACTGTCCTTCATTTACAAGAGGGTGGAGCAGGAAGTTGAAAAGACTAATTAATCAGTTACCTTTTCACTGATGGGCCTCTGCATGCAATAGGTATCGGTGGGAGGCAAGAGACCCACAAGACAGTCCCATTCTTCAGGAGCTGTAGGAGCAGTTAAGAGACAAGGCAAAAATACTGAAAATGTAAATAACAGACGAAAGCGAGAAGTCTTGGGTAGTCAGTATGTGGTCCAGCCACTAATGTGCAGATCATCCATCCTTTTCCCATATTAAAGGCACATCGAAACTCGTTCTTGGCTTGAGGCTGATGCATCTGTTTGTGGTGCCATCTCCAGGTCAGTCCTATTGCTTCCCCACCCCCCTGTCGTCAGCTGTGCTGGGATCAGACAAACCTGCACTAAAATCCCAGCACTTCTGGGACTTACGGTGAGTTGCTGAACCTCTCTGTGCCTTAGGTCCCCCACCTGTGAGTAATAGTACGACCTCACCAGGCAGGTAGGTAAATGAGATAATGTCTGCAACGTGCTCCAAGCAGTGCCTGGTGCAACAGCATGCTCAGCACAGTCAGCTCTGGCTGGTGTACAGGTTCCTGGCGTTCCTGTCTCTCCCACATCAGCAGCCATGTTGTGTATAATATCTAATGATTCAGTTCAGATAGCAAGGAACTGCTTTGAAATACTTAGATACTTCAGTAACCTCCTTTTTTTAAAAAAAGAAATCTCACTCTTTAAGAGTCTACTGGCTCTCCCAAACAACCCAATTCAACAGGGATGGAAATTTTGGGTGATTCACATCACCATGTTTTTCCCTAGTGCAAAATCACACACTGTATAAATAAAGGAACAGATTTTTCCACCACAATAGGGTGAACTTTTAAAGGTCTTGCAGTGGGTGTAGAGATCCTTCTTGCCACCAAGGCCAATGCTGGTCCCAAATGTCAATATTTTGAAAAACTTGACCTTTATGCATAGTTCTCATTGGCTTTGTGCTAGTGACTCACATGCTTTTTCTTACTTCAACCTAGTCTCACTCATAGGTCAACAATTTTTTTTTTTTACTTATACCTGCTTCCGAATTGCCTGATGGCCAAAAGACCCCGCCACCTTCTTTCTCTAGTGATCTCCCTTCTCCCTGTGCAGGCAGAGCCTCCTCCTTGGGCTCACTATTCCCACATCTTCTGGGTCCACCTCTGGCTATTTGAAACACTGTGCATCTCCTGCACTGCCTCTGGCTGCTATGCCTCCAAAGCTTTTCTCTCCATGCAACCCAAGCTACCCCTCTTTTCCTCCCTCTTGGCCATCCAGATCTCCTGCAACATTAGTCTCAGTTTCCACTGTGTTGGCATGAAACCTGGTTGTCACCTTTAGGGTCAGGAGCATTGGCCCTCTTGAGAGCTCTTCTTTCAAAAATCAAACCATCCCAAGTTCCTCTCTTTCCTTTGCTCCCCAAATCAGGCTCACTGTACCCTTGATCTTTGCTCTGTCTCCCTTCTCTGGCTTTCCCTGTGCGTGATACCGATACTTCTCTGTCCTTGAGTGAAGCGGTGGGGGCTACTGGGTGTGAGGAAGGAGAGGTCGGAGCCATGACCGCTAGCCTTCCTTGGTTTGTCACGTCTTCTTTCTTCTACCAGCCCAGCAAGACGATTCTGGAGCCTGCCATAACCTCCTCCTTCAGGATTACTTCTGGGACATCTGCTTAACCCCACCTACCTGTCTGCCACCACTATCTGAAAGCACAGTATGTTCCAGAAGAGCGTGTTGACACGATTCCTTCTCAAGGTACAGAAACCCCTTCCCATTTGTGTCACGTCCACAGGGATGTTTCTTGTCGGGCACTGTGCCTAGCTCCGTTCTTTACAGAACCAGGTGTGCTGCTGTCATAGGATTGAAAGTCCCCCTCAATTCTGTTAAATCTAATTAATGTAACATGTAAAGATGATTTGGGGTTGCTCTGAACAGTGCAAGAAAAAGGAAAAAGGATGCCACATTCCTGCCTTTATGATGGAAAATGAACCCACCTGAGAGAAAGCAAGAGTGTTGAGAGATGTGTGATTGAGGGAGGAGCTAGGGTGTCCAGCCTTCGAGGCTGAAACTGTTCTGGAGGAAATCAAGGCGTGTTTACATCTGAGGGGCTTTAAGGGATGAGAAGAAGTGTTTACAATGGCATCTACTTCGTTTAGTGTCCAATTTACTAATTTTTAAGCAATTAACATATTGAGAATTCATACACTATTGAATAATAACTCATAAACATAAACTTAACTAATTAATTTTAGTGAACATTTTTATACAGTTAAGCAATGGAAGTCCTCACTCTTCTAATATATCAGGTTCTCCGAATTGCTGCAAACACTGGAAAAAAATGACAGTAATTTGTAGATACAAAACTCATCGGTTTACTTACACTAAAACCTATTACAAAGGGACTAATGCTACACACTTAAATGTGATTCCCCTTTTTCTTTTATTTTTAAAAATATTTTGTTTATTATTTTTAGAGAGAGGGGAAGGGGAAAGGGAGAGAAACATCAATGTGTGGTTGCCTTTCATGCGCCCCCTACTGGGGGCCTGACCTGGCCTGCAACCCAGGCATGTGCAGGGACCAGACATCAAACCAGCCACCCTTTGGTTTGCAGGCCAGAGCTCAATCCACTGAGCCACACCAGCCAGGCTGATTCCCCTTTTTCTTTGTCATTATTCCAATCAACATTTTTTGTTCTATCAACTACCTGTTTTTTAAAGGCATGGAAATATGTGACTTTTTATTTAAATCATTTTTAATTTTTCAATTACAGTTGACACACATTATTATATTAGTTTCAGGTATATACCCCAGTGATTAAATATTATATAACTTAGTAGGTGATCATCCCAACAAATCTCATACCCATCTGACACCATATGTAGTTATTAAAATATTATTGAGTACATTCCCTGTGCTGTACTTTACATCCCCATGACTATACTGTAGCAACTAATTTGTACTTCTTAATCCCTTCACATTTTTCATTCATCCCTCCAACCCATTGGGACCCATTGTTTCTAAATGGGTCCTGTTCCAGTTCCATTTGGCAACTGTCACCTCCCATCTGGCAACTGTCAATGTGTTCTCTGTATCTATGACTCTGTTTTTGTTCTGCTTGTTCACTTTTTTGGTTTTTAGATTCAGTTGCTGACAAATATGTATTTATTGCCACTTTATTGTTCACACTTTCCCTTCCTCCTCCTGTTCACTTTCTTCTTCTTGTTCTTCTTCTAGAATGCCCTTTCACATTTCATGTAATACTGGTTTAGTGGTGATTAAATCCTGTAGCTTTTCCTTGTCTGGGGAGCTTTTTATATGCCTTTTGATGCTAAATGATAGCTTTGCTGTGTAGAGTAATCTTGGTTTTAGGTTGCTTTTCATCACTCTGAATATTTTTTGCCAATCCCTTCTGGCCTGCAAAATTTCTGTTGAGAAATCAGCTAGAAGTCTTATGGGAACCCCTTGTAGGTAACTAACTGCTTTTCTCTTGTTGCCTTTGAGATTTTCTCTTTAACCTTTTGCATTTTAAGTATGATCTGTCTTGGTGTGAGCCTCTTTGGGTTCATCTTGTTTGGGACTCTGCACTTCCTGGACATGTATGTCTATTTCCTTCACCAGGTTAGGGAAGTTTTCTATCATTATTTTTTCAAATAAATATTCTGTTTCTTGCGTTTTCTCTCTCCGTCTCTCTCCCTCTCTCTCTCTCTCTCCTCCTTCTGGAAACCACATGATATGAATGTTGGTACACTTGAAGTAGTCCTGGAGGTTCCTTACACTACCCTCATTTTGGGGGGGATTCTCTTTTCTTTAGTTCTTTGTTCTTCATTTTGGGTATGATTTTTACTCAACTATCCTAAAGAGTCAGAGTTACTAAGCCAATGTAAGTTTGCAAATACAGGAGTGGTTCTGATTCCAGTCCAGGCACAAGTGAAGGTGTTTTCCAAGGGCAATGTTCAGCTGGCCAAGCACTTTATTATATGGGGACTTTATTTATACATCAGAACTGTCCAAATGATGGACTCTGACCACACAGATATATTTTTATTGATTAGATTTTATATTTTTCCTCAAATGATGCTTGTTCTGAGTATCTTATCTTATCCATACTGTGGACTTAAAGAAGTGGGCTCTGTAACTGCCCCCTCTGAATGTCTTCTCTTTATTTTATAACAAGTATGAGCCTGTTTTACAATTGTTGATTCTAAATGGGTCCTGTTCCAGTTCCATTTGAACTCAAATGTTTGGTAAATTTGGGTAACCAAAATTATAGAACTGCAATTTTGATGCTCATGCTTTACTAACTAGAGGAGCTTAGGCAAGTCACTTTCCCTGAGCTCCAGGTTCCTATCCCATGCTCCACCTCTGAAGTCCAGTCAGCTCTAACCATCTCCGATGTTTGGATTCGGAGCAGCAGAGCGTATGTAACATACAAGGTCTGTTCAGGAAAAGTCCAGCTATTGTCAGTATAACTAGAATGGTTTGCATGACATCGATGTAACCTGGCAGCCAAGGAGAGTGGACTGGAATGAGCATGTGTAAATAATGACAACTTCACTGTACTAGTCAGTGGAGGGGGTAGACACCATTGAGTGAGCATGTATAGTATGTGGCTATGCCGTTCAAAATGACTGAGCTAGTAGGACAATGAACCTGCATCAGATTTTGTGTTAAGCTTGAACATTCCTCTGTGGAAACTATTCAGATGATTCAGAAGGCTGAAGCTATGGGCAACTGGTGATTGGTTGCTCTGACATGACAATTGCACCCGCTCATGCATCATGTCTCATGTAGAGTTTTTTGGCAAACATCAAACCACTCAGGTGACTCAGCCTCCCTACAGCCCAGATTTGGCACCCTGAAACTTCTGGCTTTTCCCAAAACTAAAATCACCTTTAAAAGGGAAAAGATTTCAGATTGTTGATGAGATTCAGGAAAATATGCCAGGGCAGCTGATGGTGACTGGGAAAACTGTGTGAGGCCCCTAGGTGCCTACTTTGATGGGGACTTAGGCATCATTGTCCCATGTACAATATTTCTTGTTTCTTGTATCTTCTTCAATAAATGTCTCTATTTTTCATATTACATGGCTGGATACCTTCTGGACAGACCTCGTTCAACTAGTGCTATGGGCCTTCATGAAGAGTGTGACCAGTGTGAGCTAAAGTTAGAGAACTCTTGGAATGGCGTTAATAGGCCGAGGGAAATGTTGAAGGATGGTGGGATTTGATTGGAAGAGAAGAAGGGCTATCTAGAGAAGGAGAAACCACAAATGAAGGCCAGAAAGCAGGAATTAGGTGGTCCCAGTAGAAGTAAAATGCCAAGTAAAAATATTCAAGTGAAAACATAGTGGTGGCAATCACCACCAGGAGGGATACTTTCATTAACTAATGATGAACTTTAGGCACATCTGTCCTGGGAGCTCTGTTATCTGTTACCTAAGCATTTTTCCTACTTGAAAATTGTCAATGGGATTTCCTTTGAGGATATAAGCTCAAATCCAGTGATACCATAACAAAGTGGTGTTTACTCTCCTATCTGCTCTGTGCCCAGAGGTTGGAGGGGAAGGGTGCCACTACCAGTCCCGGAGGTATATGAATGCAGTGACTCTGTCACCTTTCCCTCTTCTGGCCCAGCTTCTGCCCTCCTGTTTCAGTTTTGATTGCTATGAAACCAACCTCTCCAATACATAATAGCTCAAAACAACCATTTATTTTCTCTATCACTCTATGGATTATCTGGGCTTAGGCAGTGCTGTTCCACATAACATCAGCCGGGTATCACTCATGTGGCTGCGTTCAGCTAAGCTAGGTCATGCTGGCAGGTCAAAGAAAGCTTCATGCACGTGCCTGGTGCCTCAGTGCTTCTCTTTGAGCCCCTGCCTCTTGGTGGGCTTTCTTGCAGCATAGTGGTTTTAGGACAGCCAGACTTCTTACATGGCTGCTGGCTTCCAAAGGGAAGAAGCACAAGCTGCCTTAAGAAGACCTGCATTTGAGAGTTTCAGAATGTCCTCTACATGTCATTCTATTGTTCAAGGCAAGTCACAAGGCCAGCCCAGATGAAACAGGCCTCTTGATGGAAGGAGCAGTGTGTGCAGAAGACCTGGTTGGTGGTAGCCATCTTTGAGGACTCTCTACCCTCTCTCCTCCCACTGCATGGCTGTGCCCGT
>PVKM010021151.1:0-22809 GCA_004027735.1 Carollia perspicillata
CAGCAACGAGACCCCGAAAAAAAAAAAGAAGCGCTTTTCCTTCAAGAAATCTTTCAAGTTGAGCGGTTTCTCCTTCAAGAAGAACAAAAAGGAGGTGGGAGAGGGCGGTGAGGCCGAGGGCGCAGCTGGTGCCTCCGCCGAAGGCGGCAAGGACGAGGCCACTGGGGGCGCCGCTTCGGCCGGCGCAGAGGCGGGCGCGGCCCCCGGGGAGCCGGCGGGGGCGCCCGGCCAGGAGGCCGCGGCGGGCGAGGAGGGGGCGCCTGGTGGCGACCCGCAGGAGGCAAAGCCCGAGGAGACCGCCGTCGCGCCCGAGAAGCCGCCGGCCAGCGAGGAGGCTAAGGCCGCCGAGGAGCCCACCAAGGCCGAGGAGAAGGCCGAGGAGGCCGGGGCCAGCGCCGCCGCCTGCGAGGCGCCCTCTGCCGCCGGGCCCGGCGCGACCCCGGAGCAGGAGGCGGCCCCCGCGGAGGAGGCCGCGGCGGTCTCAGCCTCGTCAGCCTGCGCAGCCCCCTCACAGGAGGCCCAGCCCGAGTGCAGTCCAGAAGCCCCCCCAGCGGAGGCGGCAGAGTAAAAGGGCCAGATATTTTGAGATAATCGAAGAACTTTTCTCCCCCCGTTTGTTTGTTGGAGTGGTGCCAGGTACTGGTTTTGGAGAACTTGTCTACAACCAGGGATTGATTTTAAAGATGTCTCTTTTTATTTTCCTTTTTTTAAGCAGCAAATTTTGTTTTTTCCCCCTCCCCACAGATCCCATCTCAGATCATTCTGTTACCACCATTCCAACAGGTCGAGGAGAGCTTAAATAACTTCCTCTGCCTTGTTTCTCTTATTTTTGTTTTTTGCATCAGTATTAATGTTTTTTGCATACTTTGCATCTTTATTCAAAAATGTAAACTTTCTTTGTCAATCTATGGACATGCCCATATATATATGAAGGAGATGGGTGGGTCAAAAAAAAGGGATATCCGATGAAGTGATAGGGGCCACGATGGGGAAATTTAAGTGGTACATAGCATTGCCAAGATCATGTGCCACTGCAAATGATGGTGTAAAGGCTTAGTCTTTTTTTTTTATAAGAAAAGTTATTAGGATGTATTTTGTGAGGCAGGTTTACAACACTACAAGTCTTGACTAAGAAGGAAAGAGAAGAAAACACCAATACCCAGATTTTTAAAAAGATCATAGTCTTAGGAGTTCATTTAAACCATAGGAACTTTTCACTTATCTCATGTTAGCTGTACCAGTCAGTGATTAAGTAGAACTACAAGTTGTATAGGCTTATTGTTTATTGCTGGTTTATGACCTTAATAAAGTGTAATTATGTATTACCAGCAGGGTGTTTTTAACTGTGACTATTGTATAAAAACAAATCTTGATATCCAGAAGCACATGAAGTTTGCAACTTTCCACCCTGCCCATTTTTGTAAAACTGCAGTCATCTTGGACCTTTTAAACACAAATTTTAAACTCAACCAAGCTGTGATAAGTGGAATGGTTACTGTTTATACTGTGGTATGTTTTGATTACAGCAGACAATGCTTTCTTTTCCAGTTGTCTTTGAGAATAACGGAAAAATTCTTCAGATGCAATGGTTTTGTGTAGCATCTTGTCTATCATGTTTTGTAAATACTGGAGAAGCTTTGACCAATTTGACTTAGAGATGGAATGTAACTTTGCTTACAAAAATTGCTATTAAACTCCTGCTTAAGGTGTTCTAATTTTCTGTGAGCACACTAAAAGCGAAAAATAAATGTGAATAAAATGTACAAATTTGTTGTGTTTCTTTATGTTTTGATAAAATACTGAGACTTCTAGGAGGTCTTAGGATAATTTTGAGGAAGATCTTGCATGCCATCAAACGGTAAATTATCTTGTGGTTTTTAATCTGAAGTTTTCAAACAAATTAATAATCAGCAGTGTCAGATTACGTACAGGAAGATCTTAAAACATTCCATGTCAAATCTGTTACCATTTATCTGCATTAACATTAGTTTTCACTTAAAAATCGAAAAATTATTTTTATTGTAGTTATATAGCATGTCAGAATAAGTCATTTAATACAAAAGCAATGAGACCCAAAGACAATTTAAATGTCTGTGAAAAATTCATAAAACTAATTTTTTTGTCATGCAGATCTAGAAACTTAAATTTGATAATGCCTGAGTTTATTTAATTCAGACTGCAGATGGGTCGTGAAAAGTGGCCAAATGTGTTTCAAAAATTGATGCTGTCTTAAACCTGCCATTGTAATTACTTAATGCTTGGCTAATTTCCAAATTATTGCCTACGTTGTGTGTTATACCTTAGGAAAACAGGCTTATGTGAAGAAGTAATGGTGATGAATGGATGACATTGTCAGTTTATGGGCCTTTAGTACTTGCCTCAATTCAATAATTGTAAGCAGTTTTTAAAAAAATGAAAGTAGTGCATTAGCATCTTGTTACTCAAAGGAAAAGATAGGTAATATTTCCTTATATAGTAATAATCCTTACTAGTTTACCTTCTTTGTTCTTTACCATCCTTCCCATAGCTGGATTTCTTTTCTTTAGTGTACCCAAAACTCAGTTGAATTTTAAGATAAAGGTGTGTATCAAATACCATTACTTAAATACAAAGAAAATGTGTTTACGCACACCTGCTTTACTATTTTTGGGCAGTGTGCCCTGTGGAGTTCACAATGAGTCAGTGAACCACATTTGTACCACCTGAATGCCAAATCTTAAACTCATAACAAATTAGCTTTTGAAACGTGCTTTTAATTGGAATAATGAATCAAATAATAGTTCATGACCCCTCCCTATCAAACACCCTCATTAATAAGATCACAATGTTTGGAAGAGTGTGTACTTTCAGCTGTAGTTTCTTCATCTTGGAGGATGTTTGAAAGTTCAGAGTCAAATCTGGTAACCAAAGGACTACTACTTTTTCTCAAATACCTGCTTGGCCAAGTACAGTGCCTGGTATGTGATAGGATTCAGAAAAAAATGGATTTAAAACGTAACTCGAGTACTCAAAAATACTGTGTTGCCAACTCTTGCTAGGTTTGTTCTCTTAACAGTTGGAATTTATTAAGATGCATTATTTTGATTTTAATCATTGCCTAAAAACACTTTGGGTGGTATTGATGGAGTGGTGGGTTTTCCACCAAGTGATTAAATGAGATTTGACATATATCTTTTCATCCAAAGTTTTGTACATCACATTGTTTTCTAATGGAAAAATGTTAATATGGCTTTTTGTATTACTAAAAATAGCTTTGAGATTAAGGAAAAATAAATAACTCTTGTACAGTTCAGTATTGTCTATTAAATCTGTATTGGCAGTATGTATAATGGCATTTGCTATGGTTATAAAATACTTCCTCTGGATTATAATAATCATTTGATCCAATTCCTATTGCTTGTAAAATAAAGTTTTACCAGTTGATATAATAAAGCTTGCTAAAATAGGATTTTTTACAAATTTAATTTTAAAGTGCAAGTTTTAGAGGAAAATTTTAAATTGTAAATGTTGATGGTAAGTATAAGTTACTCAGTTAAGGATATATTTTGGCTATAAAATATTCATTGAAGGTGAGTTAGGCTCACAAATCACAATTTTTAACAATAGAACCTAATATATTTGAGAAATAATGCAATTTGTTTACACTTTTTCCTAATGACTGTAAACTCAGTAAAAATTTTCTGTTAAGGTTAGGGATTTTCAAGAAGTGTGTTTTTGCATGCATGGATTTTCGGGAGCTCCAACTGGGATCCAGATGTACTTAAATGTAGATAGTCCAAGTTAGCTTTGAAAATTTAAAAAACTGGTTAAGTAACAGGACTGTTAGCTCTTTTCTTTTACAATTCATTCTGCAAATTGAACATTTTTTCCTTCTCCACTTCCCAGCTATATGAAAATGCTTCAAGCAGGGTGTAGCAAACAGGAATTTTAAAAGGCTTTCAATTTTGGGGTGTTCCAGTCCCTGCTGGGAATTGAAGCTTGAGCACTCCTTTAAATTACACCCAGCAATGCTACTTTAAAAAATGGAAAATACTTTTAAAGGGGTGAATGTTAATCATATTTTATGTTCCTGGAAAAATGATAAAATTACTGATCCTGAAATACAGTCTACAGTTACCAACGTGAACTTTAAGACAAAACAGTATCCACTCATAAGATTTAGCAGCTGCAAGTATATAAAATAATTGCAGAATCCTAGAAATCCTCATAACCACAGTTTGTGTTAGGTAAAATTAAAGCATTATCCTTTTTAGTACTAGCAAAAAAAAAAAAAAAAAAAAAAGACTTAGTTGCTGTTCCAACAGCTCATCTGGGGAAAGGTAAAAGGCAACTGGACTACTTGTCACTTAGGATTTCAGTAAATATAACCATGTTCAAAGATTGTCTTCCTAGCAAGTGGGCAAGGGTTCCTTAGGTTTGATAAGTGTTCCTTAGGTTTGACACGTGAAGGACTGGATATAGTGTTAGAATTCTATACTTCAGTAATCAGTGAGGGTGTGAGAATAGGGAAGGGCTTCTCGGGAAGGGATTCTCAAAGAGTTATAAATGGGAAGTCTTAAGAAAGTCTTCAAAGCAAGTCTGATGACAGATGCAAGTTGGAATGCACCATCCAATGGAACTATAATACAAGTGACATAATTTTAGAACATTTTCAGTAAGCACATTTTTAAAAAAGGAACAAATGATTATGTATCCAAAATATTTAAGTGTGTGAATCAATATGAAAATTATTGCGAGATTCTTTTTTCTTACCAAGTTTTGAAATTCAGTCTATTTTATGCTTACATCTCAATTTGGACCTGCCACATTCAAGCGCTCAATTGGTTAGGTGTGGCTACCATATTGGAGAGCACAGGTCGAGAATTAGAGAATTAGTCAAGGAGTGAGTAGGACTGTTGGGATGCAGACTGCAAAGCGAAGCTTCCATAATCAACCCATGAGCTTCAAGGGTTTAGATTTTGAGCCAATGCTGACTTAAAAATGTCAAACCTTTTAAACATATGGCAGTGAGATTCTGAATGGACTTGTCATAGGCTGAAAGTTGTGTCCTCACCTCCAAAAGTTGGGATGATTAAGTTAAAATAAGGCTGCTAGGGCAGACACTAATCCAATCTGACTGGCGTCCTTATAAGAAAAAAGAAAAGGACAGGCTGAGAGACGCTAGGGGCACACACATGGAGTAAAGACCATGTTAGGACACCAGAGGGTGAAGGTGGCCATCTGCAAGGTGTAGGAAAGAGGCCTCAGAAGACAGCCAAAAAAGAGAGAGAGAGAGAGAGAAGAGGAAGACACCAAACTTGTCAGTACCTTGATTTTGGACTTCCAGCCTCCAGAACTGTGAGAAAATTCTGTTGTTTAAGCTCCCAGGCTGTAGTGTTTTTTTCATGGCTGTCCTAGCAAACTATCACAGGAATCCTGGGTAAGAATGGAAAAACTATCCATATCTAAGGATGTAAAGAATTTTACATGCTTGTTTTTTTTCTTCCCTCAATGGGAAAAGAGACTGCTTTCTAGCTTGAAAATTTTGTTGTTATTGTCACCTGAGAAGAAGGAAACAATAGCATAAAAATTAGAAAGATAGATTATAACTCTATATTCTTGATTAATGAATTGAGAGAAAAAGAACTTTGGAACACAAATAGTAGAAATACTGTCTAAAAATACTATCTAATGATATGTTCAAATTTATCCATCTCTTCATTTTTCCCTTGCAATTTATTTGTGCAAGAAACTAAGTTGTAATATGTTTTTCACAGTATGAATTTTGCCAGTTGCACCTTATGCTGTCAGTCAATATATTCCTCTGTTTTCTGTATTTCTTGTATTTTCTGTAAATTGATCAATAGATCTCAAGGCTTGATCTGATTTCAGGCTCAAAAGAATATAGATGATATTTGTATAATTCTGTCAGGAAGTACATAATGTCCGGTTATTTCTCTTTTTCTGATGTTTGAAGCCATTGATCTTTACTTATATCCATTAATTAATTTAGGGTTGCCAAATGGTGTTAGGTAATTGTCATTCTTTTCCATGTGTTTGTTCAGTTATTTATATAAGGAGAAACTTTCTTTCATCAACCATTTGGTTGGCCTGAACTACATGTCAGAATGGAAAGGCAGAATAAATGTTTGATTCTTTCCCTTTATTTACTGATATCCAGAAGAATGAGTTGGTTCCCTATATCCTCCAAAGATGACCAATGATGGAGTTTGTTTGTGTAGTATCATTATACATTTATAGATATAAACTTATTTGATGCAAACAATACAAGGCTCAAATTAACTCATGGTAGACTATCTTTTAAAATTCTAGAATTCAATAAATGAAATCAGTTTAAATTTTATCAAAATACTGTTTGGGAATGTGTTCAAAGATAAATGAAATTCAATATTTATTTGCTTTACTCAAATGAAATGGATTTACATATTTAAGTGTTGGCACATTCCTAAATATTAGTTGGGGTATCATGCCGGGAAGCCTTCTGTTTACACAATTTCAAAGAAATGGAAGGCATTGCAATTTTTTCTTACCCTCTAATTAATGCTGTATAATTATATTTAAAACTCATCAAAATGTATCTACTTAACACCATACTCAGTGTAATAAAAACGTCTGGAAATTTATGAGGATGAGGAGTTCCAGCAGTCACCAGCCATGCAGACATGCATGTTGGCACTTGCTGAAGCAGTACGCTAAGTAGAAGGAAGATGTTGGTCAGCGGGCAACACTAATTTCCTTAGCAAAATACTAAAACGATCATGGACAACGGGGTCAGTGAAACGGACACTTTTAGAAGAAAAAATATACTCACTGTAGAGCCCAGAGGCTTTTATGGCAGCATTGACAGCTTTTATTAAAAAAATTTTAGGAAGTTGACTTTAAGTGGCCATAGAGTATATTCTTTCCAATCAAACTACCAACTAGAACTACTTATTTTAGTCTTTTTGAAAGATTGGCAAGCATTGGCTGAGGCAATAGGTAATCTAAAAGAGATGACATTTGAATAGATTTCAGGACATATAATGAAATAAAGAAAGAGAAGCTTATGGACTTGGTCAAGTTGTAATAAAAATAATTACAACCCTGGATGATGTGGCTCAGTGGATCGAGCACAGGCCTGTGAACCAAAGGGTCACCAGTTCAATTCCCAGTCAGGGCACATGCCTGGGTTGCAGGCCAGGTCCCCAGCTGGGGGTGCGCAGGAGACAATCGATTAATGTATCTCTGGCACACAGATGTTTCCTTCTCTTTCTCTTTCCCCTCTCCTCTCTCTAAAAATTAATAAATAAAATCTTTAAAAAATATATTAATGACTGACTAGAAAAGTGAATTATCTTGACAATGTAATTTTCTTCCAGTCTTTGGGGTGCTATATAGTTTATGAACTGGGTTACAGTAGTTCAAAACATGTCTTATTTTCCTTTTCTGTCATGCTGCCTGATATATTGAAAGTATAAGTTATTGCTAAGAATTTTGGAATTTTTAAAATAACATTTTTATGTTATTTTTAAAATTTTGTTAGTATACAGGTTCTAGTTTTAAAATTTCAAGCAGTCTAGAAATAAAATTTATCAAAACTCCAATAATAAATTTATTTAAAACAAAAATAAATATAAATACTAGAATTTCTTTTTCAAACTACAATGGAAGTTATTATATCTCCTAAGAAAACTTATGTTTTCAGCATCTTTTTTCTTGTTTATTAATGCTTAGTGGACAAATAAGAACTTAATAGTATAATCAGTAAAACAGTCATTGCAATACTGCATAAGAGTTTTTTGTGGAGCATTTTTGCCATAGCTTCTTTAGACTTAAAACACAAAATAAACATTTATTGAGAAAATGCAGAATTTTGCTTTTTTTGGTTTAAATGAAAAAGACTCATTAAAATTAGTTTTTGACAAAGCATGCTTCCTCCCTAACTTCTTACTGTTCTAAATTCTAATTTTATTGTCAAAAGTATACTTATAAGTATTATTTCATATATTTAGATGTATATTAAATTAATAATAGGGTAACACAGTATTAAAATATTTTACATATAAATATAAGATATATAAATGTTTATACTTATAAGTTATAACTTTTTAATATTTATATACAAATGTAAAATATATTTATACAATCAGGCATAAATCTGTGCTCTATTATTAATATTACATTTTTAAAACAAAATTTATCCTCAATTTTCAATTTTGTTACCAACCTCATTTGCTACTTGAAATCTTTGTAAAATATTATTATGTTTTTCTGAATGGTTGAGTGAGGTTTTAGACTTGGTGAAAGGTGGATTTTGTGACCATAAATTGATTTCTCTAAAAATTCTTCATGTGAGGGGGCTGGGAGGAGGGGGGCAAAGGGTGGGAAAATGTGGACATCTTCAGTAATGTCAACAATAAAAATAGAGAAAATAAAAAGGAAAAAATAAATAAAAATAGAATATATTTTTCGGAGAGGTTCTTTAATTTGGTTTTAATTACTAATTAATCTTTCATAACATGCAGTTATAGTAATCATCATCATGCACATTTGACCTACAATAAAGAAAATGAACAGAATAAATAATATTGACTTGTCTTTCTTCTTTGTTCTGTGTGTTCGCCTTGTTAGTTAGACTTGTCACGATGTGACTTCCTAATGCAGGCACGGACTGAAGCAGCGATTAGGCACTCAGGTGCTGGAGTCAAAGAGACCTGGCTCTGCCCCCTGCAAACCTCTCGTAACAGCAGCTACGTTGCTGTCTGAGTCTCGGTGCCCCCTGTAAAGCTGAGATTAAGAAGGGTGTCAATTACTAGGGACGGATGCATCTAGCCTAATATCTGTTGTTTGGGAAGTATTCAGACAATGCAGTTATTTTTTATTCTATACTTGCTATAGTGCCTGCATTTTTGGTTCAATATTGAATATCTACCTCAAATACTCTACTAGTGCCCTGAAATCATCTGCAGTATGTTTTAATTAAGATGTGCAAGGTAAAGATATTAAAACAAAAGGACAGATTTTTACTTCGGGGTCTATTCCATTTTCTGTTTTTTATTTTAGTAAATATTTGTTGAACATGTAATATATTCTGGGAATTAGCTGGGATCTAGGAACATAAGAGTGAATATACTGCAGGCCTAGAATCTGTCCTGATGGGAAAGTCACTAGAATTAAAAATAATATAAATACTAATAATAATAATCCGTAATGTGACTTTTTAGAATGTCAAATGTACTTAACTATCTTATAGTCTTGATTACATAGACATTAGTGAAAGCAAGCTGGATACTATAAAAAACAGTACTTGATATATCTAAAATTAATATATTGTTTATATTTTAAATTACAATAAGTATCAGAAAAACAAACAGTATACAAGGTACATATTTTGGTTATTGTGAAATTACAAACCACTTTAAAACTCAGTGGTATAAAACAATTATTTTTAGAAATAGTTTAATAGCTTTATTGATGTGTAATTTATACAATAAACTGTATATATTTAATAGGCCCAATTTGTAAGTACACATATGTACACACCTGTGAAACCATCACCAAAATCAAGATAATGATGATATCTGTGATGTCTGTGATTCCATGGTCAGGGATTAGCACGGGCACAGTATGGACAGCTTGTCTCTGATACATGGTGTTGGTGGCCACGGCTGGGGTTGCTGGGATGGCTAGACTGGCACCATATGACTGAGATATTCTTCTTTGTGGGGCATCTGCTGGGATTTGAATTTCTTTGAATTTATTGATCAAAATAGTCATAGAGCCCATCCAGATTTTAGAA
Organism: Carollia perspicillata; assembly: GCA_004027735.1. Taxonomy (NCBI): domain Eukaryota; kingdom Metazoa; phylum Chordata; class Mammalia; order Chiroptera; family Phyllostomidae; genus Carollia; species Carollia perspicillata. Next base: position 9,779 of record PVKM010021151.1, read on the forward strand.
AAGAAGGACAGGGACACCACCTCTTGGTGGATGAACTGTCAAAGAAGTTTGGACCATCTTTAAAAAAATTATATGTTGGACATGCTATATCCCCAGTGAAGGAAGAATCCAAACTGAGAACATGAACAAACAATTTCTTGGGGATTACAAAGGAAGTGGTAAGGGATGGGGTAGACGTAATATCAAAATTTCCATCAACTCCTCTGTCCCTTACTCTTTATTAAGCAATATTCTTCAAATATTCATGAGTTGTTATGTCCTGATATATTATAAATAGGTACATTTCAGATATAAATACACATGATCAAGGTCACACGGTAAATACCATTTTTATTATAGAATATTTCATCTTAGTGGCATATTTTAGCCATACGAATTACTATCAAGATTCCACAATTTTTTTTGAGACATAGTTAATTCAATAAAGTCATTTGAGATGAACATATCAGATTTTATCTGTGCTATCTTCCTAAGACATTACCCTATTGGAAATCTACTGTGCCTTTATGAAAAAACCTTTTTAAAAAAACAGTTGGCTATGGCAGGGAGGAGGGAAAGACTGCAGCTGTACAAATGGATCTGTTGTATTGTAACAAACTTCACTAGAGATCATTTCAAATAGCTTCATGCTTTCGTAATAACTGTAATCTGCTGCGGAGATAACAAAGTTAAGAAATATCATTAAGTCCTGGTAATATCATATCTTTCTTATATGTTCAATTATTATGTGGAATGTGCACATCTAGCATAAAAAGCAGCATGAAAATTAAGTTAGTGACATATGCTAAGCAAACCTCTCAGGAGAATGGTTTTTTGTAGTCTTTGAGAAACATCAAGGGAAATGCAGTGTATAAATATATTTTTAAGCATGGAAGAGAAATTCCTAGTTTATTTAAGAACAATTAAAAGTATTAATTGTTATTTGTATTACTTAGTTTTTCAGGGGAAGTGGCTATACTTGGGAAGAAAGATTACCTGCTTCATGCTGTCCTCCGTGTCCCCTCAGCCACGGCTCATCTCAGACAGTGTTGGCGGTGTCTCACGTTCCCTGCTGGACCTTCGTCCCTACAGTGTTTCCCATCTGACTAAAGCACACAGGAATGAAAAGAAAGGGGCGGGGGGAGATACTTTCCGAGTGCACACATGTCTCATACATGTATTTCCATATCAGAGAAATTACAGAGAACCATTAAAAATATTGGCCACTTGGAATATTAGAGTTAGAGGGGTAATCAGGTGGCGAAATCATTAGATAAACCTGAAGGTGATTTGTAGGAGCAGAAATTGTCCACTGAGGACGAATTTAGGGCAGTGACGTTCCTTGGGAGGACAGGGGCCACACTAAAAACATCAACGAAAGCAGCGTGTTTCCTTTGTTTTGAGTGTTGCATATTTGGTCATAGAAGGTTTAAAATGTATTTCACGTCTGCTTTTGATGGGGTCATATCGGGGTTGACTTTTCTCTTTTCTTTATCAGTTTCTCTACAAAGTTATACCACTACCAAGAAGTTGGGATATCGTGTAGCCAGTGTGAAAAGCAATTAAAATTAATTACTGTGATAGACATTAGATTAGGTTTAAGTGCCAACCCATCCACCCACATTCCAGACCTCTCTTGGAGGTCTGTGTGTTCAGAGTGATGAATAAGACTTTTCTGAGGTATTAAGTTAATTAATTACCATCAGAAGAAAGAGCAGTCACACCCTATAGATGGTAAATACAGCTGGAGAAAAGAGACTTAAAATTATTCCTGTTTCGCTGAGCCTGAAGTCCTAGTGTTTCCAACATACTCCTTCACAATGTGGCTTCCAATAAATAAATAAATAAACAATAAATAGATTAAAAAATGAAAACTAAATGTAGCCGCCTTGTTTTTTCTTAACAAGTTCCTCCCAGGTGACGTCAGAAAGCATTTTATCTATGGAACTCAGTGCAGGACTAAAGTTTTAAAAAAGATTATGAATGCTTATTGAGAGTCTTTTATATGTGAGCTACTCTGCTAGGTTTTCTGTATAGCTGATGAAGAGACAGGTTGCCTTCCCTTGAGGGGTAGGAGAGCTAGCAGCAAGACTTGTAAATACCTTATGAAATAGGACAAAGCCCCTGTGGGGTGGGGAAGTGGGTCTATATCTTAGCAAAGGCTTAAATGCTGAAAACAAAATCAAAATATGAAAGAGAAGTGCTAGAAGGGTCCAGGGCAGAATTTTTAACTATCAGAATGGAAAGATGCCACTCTGAATAATTTGACTATACAAAACCAAAATGTTATATACATGGCAAGAGTTACTCGAAGCAAGGTCAAAAGAAAAATAACAAGCTGGGACAAGTATTTATAACTTATAAATAAAGAATTAAATTCCCTGAAGAGTTTTTATCAATTAATTTTTAAAAACCAGCATCCCAAAGGAGTCTGAACAATGGACATGGATTGCTGACTTAAGAGAAAATGTCAATGGCTCTCAAATATATTAAAATATGCTCTTCACTTACAAGAATAGAACTACAAATTAAAATTATATTATTTTCTACCTATTAGATTAACAAAAATAAAAAAACGTGATCACACAGTGTGAGTCACATATCGTTGATAGAAGTCTAAGTTGGTGAAATCTCTGAGATAACAATCTTATATCAAAACTATATGTGCGTATTCTCTTGTATCCAGCCATTGTATTTTGGGGGACTCATCCCACAGATATACTCACACAGGAAAAATTATGTATATACGTTGTGATTAATTGCAGCATTTGCTGTTCGTAATAGCAAAAGAGCAGCAAGAGGGGAAACCTGAATGTCCATCAGCAGAGGTTGGGTTAAATAAATGAGGGCATATCTATATAATGGAGTACTATGAGTTTTTTAGTTATTTATCACTATTCCCAAACTCCAAAATGTAATGGATTAAAGCAATAACAGTTATTGATTTTTTTCCTCAAAATTCTGTGTGTGACTGGGCTTGGCTGGGCAGTTCTGTTCTATGTGATGAGGTCTGGTCTGGGCAGAGATCTGGAGGCTCAACTAGGCTGTATTGTCTGTGTCGGTTCAGTCCCCTGGCTGGCAGTTGGTGCTGGCTGTTGGATAGAAAATCAGCTGGGATTGTTGACCAGAGTGTATTAGCATTAGTTCACCTCCATGTGGCCTCTCCTCATGGCTTGGGTTTCTTCCAGCAAGATGGCTAGTTTCCAAGAGGAAGTGTTTCCAGGGCATAAAACTGCAGATCTCTTAAGGGCCAGCTTTGGATGTTACACAGCATCACTTCTACTTCATTCTGTTGATAAAATAAATTACAAGGCTGGCCCATATATGAGGGGAGGGAAATAGTCTCTACCTCTTTGTGACAAAGAATTAGTGATCACCTTTAATCTACCAAACTATCTATCTATAAACCAGAAAGAGGTAATATTTTATATACTGATTTGGAATAATTTCTGGAATTCATTGTTACATGATGGGTGTATAACAGTGTGTATAATATGATAGTATCTGTATATAAAAGTGTGGGTGGAGGAGAACATACTTACTGCTTATTGTGTCCAAGAATATCTTGAGAGAATACACAAGAAACTGAGCAGCGAGGCCCAAGAGCGGAAGAGTATTCATTGACTTCTCTTTGTATCTTGTGAATTTTGTACAATATGAATCTATTTTTTTAAAGGCAAACCATAAAAATTACAACATGATAAGTATTATAGTCTGTATTTCCTGTACTAAAAATTAAGTATATTTGGTAAAACAGAATTTGAATTTTATTCCTAGAAATCTAGAATTTTGATACTGACCATATTTATTATTATGTGATTGGAGCTCAGAAAACAGAACACTGAGTATCAGCACTGAGAGAGAATGACCCAGGGCAACCACACAAAGAAGAGCTAGGGCTTGAAGAATGGAAGGGTGGCCCACCAACGTTGCTAAGTTGCAGTAAAGAAGAAATTGAGAGAAGTCAATACTGATGGCTTTCCTTTTTGTTTTAGGTAAAAGAAGAGGAAAGGTCATTCCCTGAATATGAGTTTTTAAACCTAAAAAGAAGGCTGAAAGAGTCAAAATATTTGGCAATGAGTTGGAAACGCGTAAGAGAAGCAAGAACAAGTAGATTCGCTAGGACAAAAAAATATATGAACTCCCAAAGCTGCCATCAACACAGTGATGACAGTTTTCTCTGCCAACCCAGATACAGAGAGAACAGATAATGAGCTGACCTAGGATTGAGGGTACGCAGGATATGTGTGGGAGAAGAACAAGGGAATGTGGACGAAGGCTGGTATGGGAGATGTTACAGCTATGGATCCTGCAATCCTGGCAGGAATCCAGAAGAAAAGGGAGGCCATGAGAAATGAGCAGCACCCATGAGGAATCAGAGGGTGGCAATGGGAGTAAGGGCGATGAAGTCAGATAAATTGAAGACAATTTAATTATTGGTTTGAAGCTGAAGATTTCAAACATGGGACAATTCTGGATGAAAGAACATAATTTAAGAAGTGACTGACCATGGGCTTCTGCTTCTAGTGTTGGTTGTTAGAAGAGTATTTCTACTGTTTTCCTTGGGGGTAGTACTTTTTGACTGGTAAGTGTAAATTGAATAAGTCCACTGGGGCATGGTTCTAGTGACCATATTTTATACACTCAACTAAAACTGTGTTTTAACAGTGGCCCCTGCTCTTTGGTAAGTTGTTAATATATTTATAGGAAAGACAACACAATATACTATAGACACAGTATTTTGGTACCATGTTTAAAAAAAAGCCAAGAGTCAAAGTTTATGAAGGCGCTATAGAAATAACTTTAAAAAGACCAACAATGCAAAAAATTAAGTACTGTCCAACATGCTTACAATACAGCAATGTTGAGTTAGATGTTAAACTTTTTGACAGAAGAGACCATTTTTGAACTCAGTGCATTCTAATACTCCTTTTGAATTCTTGTTCTCCTCATCTCTGCCAGTGTTTAGAATAGTGCAGGTCAATAGTGCAGGTCAAGAGATAAATAATACTTTTGTTTATGTTCCTGATTGCGATTTTATTTGTATTTTTTTGTGAGGTGAATCCCAGCTAGAATCACTTTTCATTCTCCCCTCCAGGATAGGATGGATGTAATTCTTTGTAGTTCTGTTCCTAGTTTAAAGAACAGGCTACTTTCCTGCTCAAATTCCAAATTCTTTAGGGAAACAAAAGCTGCAACAAAACCATACCAGTAACTTCCACTCACATGTCAGTTTTAAAACAACTTGGGAAAGGTCAGCCTATTTGACTTCCTTCTATTGTTGAATTCACCCAGTTCCTGATTATATTTCAGCATGGTGGTGATTTTAAAGGATATTCCTTTATCTGTTTTGGTTTTCTAAGCAACATAAATTAGCCAGGAGCTTTCTTTTCACCCTGAATGGTATTTGCCTTGGGAAAAGATTAGCTGTGATAAAAGCTGCTATCTTTAGTGGCCTTTGCAAGAGTATCTGTGGCACTGGACTGGAAACCCACCCGAGACCGGGTAGAAGTGAGCCAAGGAAAGCTCACCAGTGACGCCGATTAGCACGGCATCTCAATTTAAAGGCCAAGGACACTCTTTGGTAGATTAAACACTAAAATTTAGGCTTATAGTTAATATGGCTTTAGACTTCAAACTGTGATTTCATTTTGCTTTGGTTTCTATCATTTTGAAATTATTAGCTTTGCCTCAATTACCTGAAAATACACATTTATACCATGTAGTGGTTGAGGTGAGCATGGCATGTAGAAAACTGCTCCTAAGGAGGTCTTATGGGAGATTCAAAATAATACATTATTTTTATATTTGTCATTTTACTGATTCTTTTTTGTACTGTTGATTACCAATTCTAGTCTAAAAATTTCTGTACTTTTCTATGAACCTCTATATTTTTGGTTCACTTTTATTTAGTTCATTTTTGAATACTGTATAGACAATATCTATAGTTAAAGTGAAATTCAATGTATTCAACTCCAAAAAAAGGAGATGACCATCAAAAACACCATTTGCAAAATAAACAAAAAGACCGGGTGGGAGTGGTCGAGCTCCTGGGGTGGACAGCCTTTTGGTGTCTCTGGGCCGCACTGGAAGAAGAGTTGTCCTGGGCCACACATTAAATACAAAAACACTAACGAAAGCTGAGGAGTGAAACAAAGGTTTTGAGTCAATTTATGATTTTGTGTTGGGCCTCATTCATAGCCATCCTGGGCCACACGCCGCCCACAAGCCACAGGTTGGACACCCCTGGGGGGAGATGGAGCTGGGCGAGGTGTGTTCAGATCTTTATTTCTTTTCTCTGATTACTTGAGTGTGTGCCAGGAGCAAGCCTGCTTTGGGGCTTGCGATAATACTACTTACCAGAGGAATGCTCTAAACGAAATCAGTATATGTGCATTACCACTGTTTAGAAATTCAGCTACCAAACAAATAAGCTAAATGTAGGAATAAGGAGTGCAGAGCAGTGGTTATGAGCACACATTTTGCTCTGCTGAGTTCTAGTGAAATGCCTTTGGGCAGTCTACTTAACCTCTTTGTGACTCAATTTCCTCACCTGTAAAATGAGAATAATGCAACTACCTTTGGGGTTGTGAAGGTTAAAGGGGGTAATAATATGTGTAAAGTACAGTATTATTATAAGCAATACCTGGTACATAGCAAGCATTCAGGCATCAGAGGAATATTCTGCCCAGTTTTTAAGTGAGGTATAGATTATAACCAAGCCATTTACATGGTGAAGGTTTTAAACAATGTATTTTTCTGGAGACAGAAAGAATCGGGAGACCGAAGAAAGAGTCTTGGATTCTATTAAAGGATTGTGAGAGGTGTGATATGAAGCATTTTTTTATACCAATAAGGAAATAGGTTTAATTTATCGCAGGAAAGGCTGTGCTTTGAGTTTGTGGACTTCCTGGCCTGCTCACTGCATTGTTGTATGCTGCTCAGGTGGAATCACAGACAGAGGAAACGCCGCCTCATACTGCAGCCGCCTCATAAAGCCACTTCAGCTCGTCCCGATGATATTAATACACTTTGAATGTGTCCTTTTGATTGAACATGAAGTGTAATAATTTCACATGAACATACTACTATGTACAGAAAAACAGCTGGATTCTAACACTATTTGGACTACTTAATGGAAGATCATTTTTCCAAGGGTTTCTTGTTAGCAATTAAATAACAACTCACTTGGTTGGGTTCTAAAACCAATCGTCTTTATAGGGACATTCACTCCTAAACACGTACTGTTTGTGGTGAAGTTTAAGCACTGCAAATATTCCATTTGAATCGCAATGAAAAGCAACAGTATTTGACATTTAATAATCCTTTAAATTTGTTAGTAATCTCGGTTTAAATCACTGTGTGGATGATCTCTATAGCGTACTATATGAGTTATGGAATTTTGACATGCGTGGGGTTTATAAAGTTATTAAACATTAAAAACTTTTAGTAATATTTCATATTTTTACATACAGTAGCACACAAACTTGAACTGAAAGCTATTTTTAAACCACATTTAGCCCAGAACATATGTTTAAAAAGTCAGTAAAAAATAGTTTTAAAAAGCAAAGGTGAAGAAAATTTAGAGAAAAATGGGAGTACCATATTGTAATAATGATTAAATTTTAGCTCAAAGGGACCTAGAAGATCATTTATTTTGCCCACCCCTGGTCCTTTTATAGACAGGCTGCCTTGTTGCTCAAGCATGATGATGCTCCCTGAGGTCATGCAGAACCTGTGCGGCTGTTAGTGATGCTCTAGTGATAGATAAGAAAATAGAAGTAAAGGGACTTACTCAAGAGTTCCTGGGAGGCTTGACTTCTTATTGGCTTCTAGAGTCCTTTCCAAATGCCATAGTATTGAAATAGAAGTTGACCTACTAAGTCTAAATTCACATTATATAACAGAACACATTGTTCGGTTAAAATCAGTAGAGATATCAAAACTGATCTAAATCTTTAAAAATGCATCCTTCACAGGGGACTGAATTTTGGGGAAGCAATTAAAAAATACATCCAAAGGAAGGACATAGAACAAAGTAAAGAGTGAATAGCTGTTTGGACGGCAATAATGTTAAACTTATAAAAACAAAACACTAACAGTCCCTTGAGGGTATCAGGTAGGCAGGAATCACATGGAAGAAGCACTGGACTCTTTGGAAACCCAAAGCTCTAGTGATTGGCTGGGTGTTATGGTTCTCAGTGGTGTTCTCTGTGTTTTTCTGTCTCATCATTTTAATTTCATAGGATCATGGTTTGGGCAACCTCATAGAAGCGGGGAGTCTTTGGACTATCTATGAAATGTAGGTAAGAGGAGTAATTGAGGGCCAGTTGAAAGAGACATTTGGAGGGGATGGGGAATTGAGAGTATCAGCAAGCAGGAGGAAGACTAAGATGTATACTTTTGCATTTGGGGAAATGCATCTAACTGCGAGGTTATGTCATTCATATTCTTAGGACTTCAAAATAGATAAAAGCACATGTGCATAGAAATGTTCATATTTATGTTTTTCTATTCTGGTAAATGACTCAGACCACAGTCATCATGATCCAACCTTCTTACATTTGCCCTTGAAGGCAGGAACTCTCACTTATTTCTTTGGCATTCTTCACTCCACACAGCATTATGAGAGGGGTAAGACAGAGCTGTATTAAATTTGTCCTAAATTATTAAAGTAAGGGAAGGGAGAAAAAGAATCCCTAATTTTTGAGGTTATCATTCATTCTTGCAAATATGGCACGTAGGCACCCTCTGGTTTCTCAAAGCTCATTAATTGGGTGTGAGCCTATATTTTCATTCACAGTCCATAAAGACTTATTCTGAATCACAACTTATTCCAACAGAAAAGAAACAACAAAAACCAAACAGCTCCAGGCTGGCTGGCATGGGAATTGCTGGAAGACAGAAGCAGTAATCTGTTGGTAATTTATATGGCTTCCGCACTGAGTACTATTTGGGCAGTGTCCACATCACAGTGAGGAGTTCACACCCAGCTGCCCTGGAAGCAAGACAACATCTGCACAAAAACAGACAAAGATTTTTCTGACAATTAAAAGAGCTGGTAACTGCTAATGTTATTGTGAGTGATCTACAAGAATTTCAATTAAGTGAAAATGAAACTCGAGCTCTCAGAGGCCATGTGGTGCAGTTAAGGAAAGGCCCCATAGCCATAGCCAAGGACCCTACATTCCCACCCTGGCACTGCCAACACCTAGCTGTGAACCAGCGGTCAGCTGACGCACATCCAAACCTAAGAAAGCATCTTCAGACACAGAAAGAAAGAACCTGCTGCTTCAGGAACCCAAAGAAACCGAGAGAGAGGAAGCTCATCTTACCCTGAGAAAGAGAAGTCTAGGAACACCAAGAAGAGACAGGAAGGACAGGGCTCAAAAAGAAAGCTGTTGACAACAGAGTCAAATGAAGGGATAGTAAATCTCAGTTTTAGTTCTTACAGTATGCCAAGCACTTTTCAAAAAGTGTTATTGGTACATTTATTGGAACATGAAATGAGGCGACCGCAGTCCTTCCAAACTCCGTTTGCGTCAGCAGTTACTACACTGCAATGCCAAGGGGCCAAGCACTTTTCCTACATTATTTCTAATTTATAAAACACGTTTTGACCAGGAAGTATAACTGTTTTCTGTTGAGGAAACTAAGACTCGGAGAGGCTGAGGCATATGGGGCCACACAGCTGGTGGATCTATTTTATACATTTATTTTGACACGTTCAGGCTTGTTTTGATCATAACATCATTCTAGTCTTCACACCAGATACACTATAAAATTTTGTGTAGACCAATATTCAATAATAGGAGGCTTTAGAATAAGTCTAAGATATTAAATTATTTACAGGGAAGCAGGATGAGCATGGCTATTGGAAATGTATGTGTATGATTATCTTCTGTTTGTCATTAATAGTGTTAGATTTATTAGTCTACTCACAATGTCTTGCAAATATGATATAAAATATGTTTCAACAATAATAATTAATTATGGCTAATGCTTATTGAACCCATTTTTCTTTTAGCACAGCCTTCCTTTATCAATCTACTGAAAATTGGACCTTTAACATTTTTTCCTCTATCCCCACATTTTTCTCAATAGCACTTATGGACTTTCTAAAATTTTGCCTTGCTTGTTATTGTCTGTCCTTGGAGAATGTAATGTCTCGGGAGCTGGGGTGGCTGTTTTGTTTGCTGCTGTATCTTAGTGCCAGGTGTCAGGGCCTGCATCTAGAAAGTGCTGGTAAGTATTAGTTGAATAGATGCATGAACATATATATGAATGCTGTATTTCAAGAAGTACCTTTTACTTTAAATTCATTATCTCGTTTGATTCTCACATAACACTTAGGCAGGAAATGAGTCTTCAGAAAAGTTGAGTTACTGGTCCAGAGTCTCACAGGTAGGAAGTACTGGGTCAGGGCTTGAGCCAGGCCTTTGGATCTTTAAACACAGTATGGAATAATAGCATGCATGTGTGTTTAACTCCCACAGTTAGATTATACTAAATGGAATTTTTTTCACTAAAAACCTCAGTTGTATTCAACCAAAAAATGATGACAAGACAAACCTAGACAAAACTAACTTTCTCTAGTCACTGATAAAAATAGAATTGCTTGTGGGAATGGGAAAAAAATACATCAGTGAAATTCTCCTTTCTTCACATTGTTTATGATATATATCCACAAAAAATCTAATTTACCATTTTCCCTTAAATTAAACTAAATATGTAGGTATCATCTTTATTTTTTCTTTTAATTATGTTTTATTGACTATGCTAACAGTTATCCCAATTTCCCCCTTTCCCTCCTCCACACAGCATCCCGACCCCCCGGGCCATCCCCACACCGTTGTTCAGGTCTATAGGTCATGCACATAATTTCTTTGCCTACTCTGTTTCCTATACCATACTTTACATTCCCATGGCTATTCTGTAACTACATATTTGTATTTATTAATCCACTCACCTCTTCACCCATTGCCCCCCACTCCCCTCCCATCTGGCAACATCAAAATGCTTTCTGTGTTCATAATTCTGTTTCTGTTCTTGTTCTCTTAGTTTGTTTTTTAGATTAAATTGTTGATATGTATTTATTGTCATTTTATTGTTCATAGTTTTGATCTTCTTTTTCTTAAATAAGTCCCTTTAACATTTCATCTAATAATGATTTGGTGACAATGAATTCCTTTAGTTTTCTCTTGTCTGGGAAGCTCTTTATCTGCTCTTCTATTCTAAATTATAACTTTGCTGGGTAGAGTAATCTTGGCTGTAGATCCTTGCTTTTCATGACTTTGAATATTTCTTGCCAATCCCTTCTTTTGAGAAATCAGCTGACAGCCTTATAGTAATTCCCTTGTAAGTAACTAACTGCTTTTCTCTTGCTGCTTTTAAAATTCTCTCTTTATCTTTAACCTTTGGCATTTTAATGATAATGTGTCTTTGAGTGAGCCTCTTTGCATCCATCTTTTTTAGGACTCTCTGTGCTTCCTGGATTTGCATGTATATTTCCTTCACTAAATTAGTGAAGTTTTCTTTCATCATTTCTTCAAATAAATTTCTGATTTCTTACTTTTTCCTTCTTCTTCTGGCACCCTATGATGCAAATATTGGAATGCTTGAAGTTGTCCCAGAGGCCGCTTACACTATCCTCATTTTTTTGGATTCTTTTTCTTCTTCTTGTTCCAATTGGTTGTTTTTTGCTTCCTTATGTTCCAAATCACTGATCCAATTCCTGGCTTCATCCACTCTACTGTTATTTCCCTGTAAATTGTTATTGATTTCAATTAGTGAATCCTTTATTTCTGACTGGGTCTTTTTATGCTGTTGAGCATAAAAAGGAACTAAGTTCCTTGAGCATCCTCCCATCCAAGTACTAATGAGGCCTGACCCTGTTTAGCTTCCAAGATCAGAGGAGATCAGATGTGTTCAGGATGGTGTGGCCATAGACTCTTTGAGCATCCTTATAAACAGTGTTTTAAACTCTGCAACTGAGAGATTGCTTGTCTCCATTTTGTTTAGCTATTTTCCTGAAGTTTTGATCTGTTCTTTCATTTGGGACATGTGTCTCTGTCCCTTAATTATGGCAGCCTCCCGGTGTTTTTTTCTATATATCAAGTAGAGCTCTATGACTCCCTGTCTTGGTAGTGTGGCTTAATGTAGTAGGTGTCCTACAGGGTGCAGTGGCACAGCCTCCCCTATCACCCAAGCTTGGTACTCAAGGTGTACCCTTTGTATGGGCTGAGTACACCCTCCTCTTGTAGTTGAGCCTTGGTTGCTGCTGGAAGATGGGAGCAATTTACCCAGGCCAGTCAGGGGCAAGGACTGGCTGTGACCATGGACCACAAACTTCTGTCCTCTGTGGAGGATCAGCTATGTAGAGGGAGGGTGGTGGTGCTCCAACATGTTCTGTAGCTGTCCACTAGGTGATCCTAGGTGGTGCTGGCCAAGGTTAGCCCCCTCCTGTGTTTTGCCTGGGGTCACCCTGCCTCAGCTATAAAGCAATCTGAGATGGCTGCTAACTGTGCTGGGCTTAGAGATTCCCAGGCAAAACCAAGCTGTGAATCTCTGCTGGCTGCTACTAGCTTCAGGCCTTAGGGCTTACTGAAGCTAACTGTTGCTTGTTTGACAGGATTTAAGATATGTGAAGCATGAGCCAAGACCAGCCATTCATATTGAAATTAAAAGCCACTTTTAATAGTTTGGGTAGGACAAGTCTCATGGGATATCCAGGGCAGGGCAAATAGTATTAGCTAGGTTGATTGAGTCTCAAATATGGCACCAACCTGCTGGCTCTGTGGCTCTGTGGAGGGAGAGCTCCAAAAAGAGACAATGGCCTCTGACCACCTTTCTGTCCAGGGGAAAGCTGTTCCCCAGCTCTTGCTTTGATGCTAGACAATTCAGTTCCTCGCTGTATACCAGTGGTACCTTGCAAGCTGCTACCCTGGTGCTACAGCTCATAGGAAGTGAGTCTAAGCAAGTCAGTGTGTGAGTTCTTTAAGAGGAACTGCTTGGGATTCCAGAAACTTCTTCTACTGACTCAGTCCTTACTG
>PVKM010021152.1:0-22804 GCA_004027735.1 Carollia perspicillata
ACATGGGTTGGCCTTATGACCAGCAACATTGGTAGCATGGCCAAAGTAGTTGGCCTCAGAATCAGCGTATGTTAGCAGCCCGACCAGTGTAGGTAGTATCAAGCCCAGTGTCAGATGGCCACCTGGCAAACGTAGATTGGCCTCACTACCAGTGTACTATGGTTGCCTGGCCAGCATACTTTGACATAACAACCAACATACTTTGGCAACATGGCCTGTGTAGGTTGGACAAGTGACCAGCATATGTTGGCAGCAAGGCAAACTTAGATAGGCCTCATGACTAGTGTATGTTGGTCACTGGGCCACAGTTGGTTAACTTCATCACCAGCATATATTGGCAGCCTGGCCAGTGTAATTTGGCCTCATGAGCAGCGTACATTTACCACCTGGACAATGTAGGTTGGCTTAATGATCAGAGTATGTTGGCATCCTGGGCAGCATAAGTTGGTCCCATGATCAGTGTACATTGGCCACCAGACTAATGTAGGTTGTTGGCCTCACAACCAGTCAGTGTATGTTGTGTGCCTGTCAAACGTAGTTTGGCCTCACAGTCAGTGTATGTTGGTAGCAAGGCCAGTGTAGGTTGGCCTCCTGACCCGTGTATGTTGGCAGCCCCGCTGACATAAGTTATCCTCACTACCAGTGTGGGTGGGCCTCTCAGCCAACATAGGTTCGCCTCATGTCTGGTGTACATTTGCAGCACTGCCAGAATTGGTAGGCCTCATGACCAGTGTACCTCAACATCGTAGCCAACGTAGGTAGGCCTCAAAACCAGTATACCTGGGCTGCTGGGACAATGTAGCTTAACTTCATCCCCACCCTACGTTGGCAGCCTGGCCAAAGTAGGCTAGCCAAAAACCAGACTAGGTTGGCAGCACTGCTAAAGTGTAGCTTGGCTTCAAAACCAGTGTACATTGGCAGCCCATCCCACATAGGTGTTCTCAAGCCCAGCGTTGGGGGGGCTGCCCAGCCAACATAGGTTGTCTCATGACCAGTGTACATTGATTGGTTGCCCAGCTGATATAGTTTGGCCTCACAACCAGCATATGATGCTCACCCAGCCAGTGTAGGTTGGCCTTATTAGCAGTCTACATTGGCAGCATGGCCAAAGTAGTTTGGCTTCATGACCAGTGTACTTTGGCAGCAGGACCTATGTAGGTTGGACTCATGACCAGCATCTGTTGGCAGTAAGGCCAACGTAGATGGGCCTCACGACCAGTGTATGTTGGCTGCTGTGCCACTGTAGGTTAACCTCTTCACTAGCACACATTAGCTGGGTGAACACCAGTTTGACCTCACTAGTTATGTGTGCTGCCTGGCCAACATAGGTTGGCCTCATGACCAGCGGATGTTGGCATCCCAGGCTAGGTAAGTTGGCCTTGTGAATAGTGGACTTAGCATCTCATCCAACACAGGTAGGCCTCACGACCAGCATACATTGTCCATCTGGCCAACATAGGTAGGCCTCACAACCAACATATGCTGGCAGCAAGGCCAATGTATGTTTGCATCATGATCAGCATATGTTGGTAGCATGATTGATGTAGGTAGGCCTCATGAACAGTATATGCTGGCTGCCTGGTGAATGTTGGTTGGCTTCACGGCCAGCATATGTCTGCAACCTAGCCAACATAGTTTGGTGTAATGGCCAGAGTGCATTGGCATCTCAGGCAGTGTAAGTTGGCCTCATGACCAGTGTATGTTGGTGTTCCAGGCGACATAAATTGGCCTCATGAATAGCAGACTTTGGCATCTTTTCCAGTGTAGGTTGGCCTTATGACCAGTGTACCTAGCAGCCCAGCTAACATAGGTTAGCCTCATGACCTTACATCACTTGATGTGTTTTTTAAAGGTTGAATACTCAATGCCATTCTAGTATTATACATTAAGAAGATACCTATTTAAATTTTTTTTTCTTTGGTTTTCCCAGTATCACATTTATACTCCAAGGTTAGTATGGTTCTGCTCACATGGAACTCCTATGTTTTGATTTTACTCTTTTATTAGAATCTGTAATGTATTTAACAAACTTTTATTTATTACTGATGTGAGCTAGGTCTTGAGGAAGCAAAAATGCGTAAGGTATCCACTATTCCCAGGTAGTTTATGACCTAGTAGGAGAAAATTAGGCAAGATACTAGCACTATTTAGGAAAAAGAGAAAAGCCTGGAAGAAATGAGCAAAACCAATAGATTATGTTGAAAGAGTAAGAAAAGGTTGAGGTTTTCTTCTCTCTGGATAGTTTGAAGGACTTTATGTAGGAGCTAGTGGGTAAAGTAGGTAAAAGGAGCAGCACATACAGATACGCTGCTTTGAGCAATGGTGCACAATGGTTTCATTAGACTGGAACATAGGGTGCCTGAAAAAGAAAAGTAGAAAATGAATTGGGGTTAGATTATGTAAAGACTTAATGAAAGCTAAAATGTAGACTTCGTTTAGGAGGCAGTGTAGGAACAGGCAGGGTTTAGAATGGATGGAATGGTTTATTACCAAAGGTATTCTGGTAGAATATTGATCTGTTAGCAATATAGAATAGGTGGATTAGAGATAAAAGAGTCAGGGAGGCTGTCATTAAAGTCTGTGACTGGGGGTAGTGAGGTACTGAGTAAATACAGTGGTAGGAGAAATACAGATGGTGAATTAGTGGGAGAAATATTAGAGAGATGAAATAACCCAAATTTGGCATTAGATTACATACAGGACGTAAAGAAAAAGGGAAAGAGCTAAAGATGATGTCAAATCTGTGAACCTCAGTGATTATGAATGTGGTGGTACTGTTAACAGATAATTAGAGAGCGAGGTGGAGCAAGAAGCAGGGCAGTAAGGATGAGCATGGTTTTGGATATTGATGGGAGGTTCAGGCGGTTGGTTATTCCAGCAGGTAATTGGGAATACCAGTCTGGATTTTAGGAGATTGAGGAGATGGTGTGTGAGCCTAGCAGAGATGCATATTGGTAACCTCACAGAGCTTTAAGGCCAGAATGAGCCTTGGGAAATCCCAGTATTAAAGGACGAGGGGAAGAAGGCAGTCCCCGGAAGGAGAGGCAGAACAGCAATGGAGATACTAGGAAAGTGTGGAGTCCTAAAAACAAAGTTGAGGAAGATATAAAAAAAATTGTCCACAGTGTCAGTTCCAGGAGAAAGAGTAATGTGAAGAGATTAAGAAAAGGTCATTTGATTTTGCAGTTTTTAAGTTATTGGTGACTTTTGACAAAGACTTTTTAATAGGTGGCTGTAGTAGTAGCCAGATTGGTAAGGGAATAAAGAAGTGAAGGGAGAGAGAACTACATGGTAATTTCAAGGGTAATTTAGAATTGAAGGAGAAAGAATTATTCTTGAAGCCTTTTTTTACTTTGGGGAAAAAACTAACTTTGTAAGGCCACAATAAGTCTTTATTTGAAATAGATAAAGAAAAGAGAAAAAACAAAACCAGAAAACCTTCCATTAAGCAGTAGTTAGTTGATTGTTTAAATGTTGCCATCTACTTGTTCATTTGCAAAAACATACATTAAGCACCTTGCTTTCTAAAAAAAATAATGTGTATTTTAAAAACTGAGTTGATAAACAGTATCAGTTTCAGGTGTACAACCCCGTGATTAGACATTCATATAACCTATGAAGTGATCACCCCGATAAATCTTTAGCTCCTTACTTTTAAATATAACAACCTTGGGAGATAAGTAGTGCAGAGAATGGTTTTCCAGTATTACATGTAATGCTATTGCTATTAACAGTAATGATCACTTACTGAGTTTTTCCTAAGTGCCTGAGACTGTGATAAGTGCTTTATAGCCTGAAGGAGGTTTAGCTTTTATAGAGCTTACTATGGTCTGGGCACTATTCCAATCATTTTACATAAATTTGCTTCCTTAATTCTCACAATGGCCCTATGAGATATAGTATTATTATCCTCACTTTACCGATGAGTAAAACTGAGGTTCATAGAGGTAAGGTTGCTTGTCCAAGGTCATGACAGGGCTAGTCATCATCATATAGAGCTCTGTATGAACCCAGGCACCCTGGTTCCAGAGGCCATTTTCCTAACTACTAGGCAAAACTGCCCCATTGAGAATATTGACCCTGCTTTAATAAAACAATATTGTAGATCATTGTCGCAGGATGGGTTTCAGATTCTTCACTTCACAAAGCTGAAAGCTTATGTTGGAGCAGAGGCCAGAGATTCAGAAGTCCTGCCTCTGGGTGCACCCCATTGCTTCTGGAGTGCAGGTGTGTAGGGTTTTCTGCTGCCATTCATTACTTCCTTGGAGAGAGTGTTCTTGTACCCAAGTCAGGTGATTTGAAATGTTTTTAAATTTTAAGTCCATTAACGAATAAAACAAGCCTTTTTGAAATATCTTAATTTGAATGAATCAACTCAAAGTTGGGGCATGACAGAATTTTTCATAAATTTTGTTTTATTAACTAAGGGATTGGTTAGTTTTATTCAATTTGTATTTAAAGAATTTTCAAAGTTGCCTTCTTCAGTGTATGTATACTTTAATCACAAAATTTTTATTTGCTTTTGTATCCAGAGAAAATACCAAGGAAAAGGACAAGACAGAAGGTACAGCAGAAGAAACTGAGGAGAGAGAACAGGCTATACCGCGGGGGCGAAAGACTGCCAATAGTCAAGGCCGCCGAAAGGGCCGCATCACCAGGTCCATGACAAATGAAGCCGCTGCTGCCAGCGCTGCAGCTGCAGCCGCCACAGAGGAGCCCCCTCCACCTCTGCCACCGCCACCAGAACCCAGTGAGTGGGCAGATTGGAGCGAGCAGGCCGTACTGTTGTTTGGGATTCTGTTTCAGGGCTAGGGTGGGGCAGGAGGGACCTCTGATACTAACAACCCAGAGCAGGGGTTTCAAATTCATTTTCACCAGGGGCTACATCAGCCTCGTGGTTGCCTTCAAAGGGCTGACTATAATTTTAGGACTGTATCAATGTAACTACTCCTGAACTAGGGTCAAGGAGCTCGACACTGCTGCCGGCTAGAAACAAGGGGCCACGCTGGATAAAACAAGGTGGAGGGCTGGATTCATCCTGGGTGCCTTGTGTTTGCCACCTGTGACCTAGAAATAATTTTCAAGTCAGGCCTTTACATTTTCCAAACTTTTTATATGAAAGTCTTTTGTAAAAGGACAACAACAGTCCCAATTTTGGCTACTCCAGTGGACCTATATTTCTTTTGACTCATTTATAATCCTACTATACATGCTGCTTTATTTTCTGATGTTTTCACTTGGCATGAATATTTTCTGGTTTCTAAGAGATTTCCAATTTTACTTTTTTGATGGCTGTGAAATGTTGACATTGTGCTGTTCCCTGAGGCACAATTTCCTGAACTGTTCTCTATTGCTGAGTGGGTGACAAGGCTATCCACTCCCTTCCTCTTAAACTTATATAGATAGCTCTGTAGTTTTTTAAAAGATACCGTTTATTTATTTAAAGATTTTTTTTATTTACTTCCTAGAGAGAGGGAAAGGGAAAGAGAAAGAGAGGGAGAGATACATCAGTTGGTTGCCTCTTGCACGCCCTCAGTTGGGGACCTGGCCCACAACCCAGGCACATGCCCCAATGGGAATCGAACTGGTGACCCTTTGGTTTGTAGGCCAGCACTCAATCCACCGAGCCACACCAGCCAGGGAGATAGTACTTTAATTAAAAGAAATTTTTACATAGCATTTTCCTTTCATTAAATTGTTTTTCATAGGAATAAATTTTTAGACAAGGGAATATTGGGTCTAAGAGTCCAAGCATTTTTCTCTCTAGGATTATGTTAATGATGGATACCACCACTGGTGGTTCAGTGTTACCAGTTTGACTATAACGTTAAGTATGAAAAAAAACAAGTTCTGGGAATGGCAAGAATGATGTGATGGAAATAACTAGACAAGCAGATGGGGGCAGATTACAAATGGCTGTATTTGAACTCTCTCCTGCTTTGCTAATGAAGAGGGAGCTTACAAAGATTTTTAAATAGAGGAGTGCTTTGATTAGGCCAGTGCTTAGCCAGATAACTGATGACAGCTGTGGAGGTAGAAGAGGGACCAGCTTTCAGACTGGAATTGACACAGTTATTGGCTGTGATTGGTAAGTGGAAGGAAAGATTAAAAAATTATACTGAGGATCCTGTTAATAATTTCAAGTGGCTGGGTGGATCACAATACTATTAATTGAGAAGGGGAATATAGCAGAAGCTCATTTCAGGCCTGATTGTCCCAATTTTCTTTCTAAAGTGAAAGAAAGAAAGTGTTCAGTTCATGATCCATCTGTGTTTACTAGATGTCAGGCACTGATGGTGAACGTAAGAGCCTCCAAGCTCTGGCCAGGTGGTCCAGTTGTTTGGAGCGTGTTCCCATACAACGAACAGTTGTAGGTGCCATCCCTGGTTGAAACACATTTGGGAGGCAACTGATCCATGTTTCTCTCTCACATTTATGTCCGTCTCTCTCTGTAAAAACAAAACAAAAAAAAACAAAAAACAAATATATCCTCAGGTGAGGATTTAAAAAAAAAAGCCTCCAAAAGTTAGGAGGAGATAGAGGGATCAGAGCAGGAGAGAGCTGTTCCTGGATCAGATGGTGGAGCACCATTCCTGTCTTTGACACTTCAGGAGAGGGAGGTGGACTCTAGCAAGTAGGAAGGCACTGAGTGAGATGGGACTTCTTAGAAAATAAATTAATGGTGTTCAAACATGTAGATATGGATTGAACTTTGAAAAACGGTGAGAAGGATCACTGACGTGTTAAAATTTCCCCTTTAACTTGATGGGGGAAGAAGCTGATACCATCCTACTTCCATATTTTCTTTCACCAAATGCTTTAAACAGGCTTTATGTCACATAAATAGGTTATAGATTATGTTGTTGGTGCCATATAATCTATGAATGAAGGAATTAGCTTAATTTTTCTCTGTCTTATTGGGTTATTTCTCTTTAGTTTCTACAGAGCCTGTAGAAACCTCTCGATGGACAGAAGAAGAAATGGAAGTTGCTAAGAAAGGTAAGTGATAATTCAGATTCCTTTGGGATTTTTTTGCTTGTTTGTTTTAGGATTATTAATAATGAGTGAGATAGTGCTAATTTTTTAATAACAAAATAGTTCTTCCACAATGATAAGTAGAATTTAGAGGTAAACTTACCAAGTTGTTTTTCTTTACCATGTTGTATCTCGTAAGGTGCCCCAAGTGTGCCTTGTTGAAGAGGCCCACTTTTGAGGGATTTAAGATTCTCATTTTATTAGAAAACAAGTAGGCTATTCTGTAAAAACAAAACAAAACAAAAAAAACAAATATATCCTCAGGTGAGGATTTAAAAAAAAAAAGCCTCCAAACGTTAGGAGGAGATAGAGGAATCAGAGCAGGCTTTTCCAGAATAGTTGTGATTAAATGCTGTTACAGTTGTTTTGGAAGGTTTTCATAGAATAAGTCTGTATTTCTGTTATTTAAAAGTTGCGTTCACTAGAGTGGTAAATACTTTTTTAGTTTTCACTTGGTAAGGCATTTGATTATAAACTATCAAGAAATTACACTGCAATTCAGAGAAGACAGCATGGACTTTCTGACAAGACAGACACAAGGTCGAATCCTGTCTCTGCCACTTTCATAGCTGTGTGCTTTGATCTTACCCTGGAGCATTATGGATCTTCTTGTTGTTGTTGTTGCTTATTAATGTAATATAAAAATTTCTAATAAACTAAAATTTCTAATAGGATAAATTGGATTATAAATAAATAATTTACTTTTTAAATAAAATAATTTTGAGAACGATGACCTGATTTTGGGGGAGTTAAGTATTTATCTTAAAGTTCTAGAGAGAAGTTACTGTAAATAGCTTGACTTTTAGTGACACATTTCAGACTTACTTTCTGTTAAGCAGGTAATGAATGATACATTTCAGAATCATACAAACCAACTTTACCAAAATTACAGCAGTTCTTTTATTTGAAACTTGTCATGATTAGAAAATTTGTGATCTGTCATGATTACATGTATAACTTTTTAAAAGATTCACATTTATTCTGGTCTGATCATCAAAATGTCATAGAGAAATAAGTAGATATTGGCTACATCATAGTCTTTCTCAGGTACTTATATTTACATATAACTGCTTAGTCACCATTCTTTTTATCTCTTATTCATGTGTTGAGCAAGATTTAGGAATGATCTTTCAATTATTATTAAGGGAGCTATTGGTGTTAACCTTGAAAATCTGATGTTTTTATTTCTACTGGAAGTTTTTGCTTGGGTTCATCTATATCTAAAGTATATCTCTGGCTGTATAGCTCTTATGTATGTATGCATTTATATACCCATGTTCCTTGCCCGTGTGTGTGTGTGTGCATATATGTATTATTTGATGAAAGAAGTGTCATATGCCATAGGTGTCTGTGATGCATTCTATTACAACAGGTATTTTTAAACTGGTTAAATTTTTTGAGGGCATTCCATGATTGTGAATGGACTGAAGACATGCTGATTATCTGTGGAGGCATGCGCGCGCGCACACACACACACACACACGCACACACATTTCTCACACACACATTCTCACACACATGTAGTGTGGGGCAAAAATAGGCTTACAGTTGTGAGTATGCAAAAGTTTATTCTTACATTATTATTTAATTATTGTATTATTTTTTGTATGAACAAATGTAAAACTACTTTTATCCCACCCTCTGTATATCTGTTAATCATTTATATTTGATTACATTATTAACTTGATATACTGTTTTCAAAGATTTAGAGTACCTTATCAATCAGTTTATAAGTGTTTGAACCATTGCTATGTGTCCAACATTGTCCTAGCCCTCTGGGAGATACATAAAGATAAGGTTGAGTCTTTTCCTTAATGAACATGTTTTAATTTGGGTAGAAAAATTGAGCTGTTACTCAGTTTTGTATCAATACATATTTTAGTAAGTATTGAACTATATCAATAAATAATTGAAAGCACTTTTATTGTTAATGATTGTGAATACAGTGATTAGGCTGATTTTATTATTTATTTTGTTTGCTTTATTAGGTTACTGTTCATTAACATTTGGTCTGCTTTTAAAATACAGGTCTAGTAGAACATGGTCGCAACTGGGCAGCAATTGCCAAAATGGTGGGAACTAAAAGTGAAGCTCAGTGTAAAAACTTCTATTTTAACTATAAAAGGAGACACAATCTTGACAATCTCTTGCAGCAGCATAAACAGAAAGTGAGTATATTAGGGATGGCGAATCTTTTACTTAGAATTTTTTGCCTAAAGTTTTTTGGTCTTTGTTTTTTGGGGTTTTGTTTTGTTTTTGAGCTTTAAAGATTGGTTTTGAGAGAAACTTGTGTAGCTTATATTTTTATTTATTGTATTTACCTTAAAAAATAGTTTCTTAGCACAAATTGGCTATTTACAGCCAAAGGAATAAAATCTCAGTTAGTAATAATGAGAATTCAGTATTCTTGAATTATTGTAGATTGGATTTCAAAAATAGGTGCATTTTGGAATTTGAATTGAAAACTATAGTTGGAGGGCTTTTGACAATGTTGAATGAGTTGATTGATATATTACAAAACATTTTCCTAGAAAGATTAAATGGGATAAATGGTAAAAACAAGAAAGTATAAGATTATTGAAAATTTCTTAACAGGGAAACTTCAGTGTTCTCAAAGTCTATAGGGCTCTTTGAGAGTTCTGTTATATCAAGACTGTTTTCATAAAATCTTTAGATGTTATTTATTTTTAACACTATATTGACATTTGCATTGATGGTTGAAATCAGGACACCATTGCACTGAGTACTCAACTTATTCTTAACTCCAACTATTTGCAGTTTTTTTTTTAAGCCACTCTCACTTAAGAATGTTCTTGATGGACTTCCAGCCAAGATAGAGGCATAGGTATATACACATTACTTCCTTGCACAACCAGAAGAAGGACAGCACATTTAAAAACAAAACGCAACCAGAACTGTCAGAAAATTGAACTGTGTGGAAGTCCAATAACCAAGGAGTTGCAGAAGAAACATTCATCCAGGCTGGTAGGCAGGGTGGAGACAGGCAGCTAGGACGGAGAGGACATGCGGCAAGGCAGTGGACTGGATGAAGTGGCAACTGGTGGACCAGCAGATCCCACGTCTGTGTGCAGATAAGCCAGGAGGAACAACTGGGCAACAAGACAGACTACACAAGCCAGGGTTCTAGTGCAGGAAACTATAGAGCCTCAAAACCTCTTGCTGTAAAACCCTGTGGGGATTGTGGCAGTGGGATAAACTTCCAGCCTCAAAGGAGAGTTCATTGGAGAGACCCACAGGATCCTAAAATGTACACAAACCTCTACCCACCTAGGAATTAGCACCAGAAGGACCCAATTTACTTGTGGGTAGTGGGGGAAGTGACTGAAAATGGGGTTAGAGCAGAGCAAGGGGCATTGTTTCCTCTGACCCCTCCCCCACATACAGTGCCATGACACAGTGGAGTAGGTTGCCCTGCCCTGGAGAATACCTAAGGCTCTGCCCCCTTATAATGTAATAGGTGCACTGAGACAAAGACATAGGGCCCAAATGAAAGAACAGATCAAAACTTCAGGAAAAGAGCTAAGCAATGAGGAGATAGCCAAACTATCAGATGCAAAGTTCAAAACATTGGTAATTAGGGTGCACGCAGAAATGATTGAGTACACATGCAAAATAGAGGAAGAAATGAAGAGTGAATCGTACAATAAATGAAAATGCACAGGGAACCAACAGTGAAGGGAAGGAAACCAGGACTCAAATCAATGATTTGGACCAGAGGAAGAAATGAACACGCGACCAGAACAGAATGAAGAAACAAGAATTCAAAAAAAGGAGGAGAGGCTTAGGAACCTCTGGTACAACTATAACTATTCCAACATCCAAATCATAGGACTGCCAGAAAAAGAGGAAGAGGAAGAAATTGAACCTTGTTTGGAAAAGTAATGAAGGGAAATTTCCCCAATCTGGCAAAGGAGATAGGCTTCCAGAAAGTCTGGGAAGCTCAGAGAGTCCCAAAGAAATTGGACCCAAGGAGGAACACACCAAGACACATCATAATTAAATAACTGAAGATTAAAGATAAGGAGAGAATCTTAAAAGCAGCGAGAGAAAAGGAGAGAGTTACCTACAAAGGAGTTCCCATCAGTCTGTCAGCTGATTTCTCAAAAGAGACCTTACAGGCAAGAAGGGGCGGGAAAGAAGTATTCCAAGTCATGAAAGGCAAGGACCTACATCCAAGATCCAGCAAAGCTTTCATTTAGAATGGAAGGGCAGATAAAGTGCTTCTCAGATAAGATCAAGTTCAAGGAGTTCATCATCACCAAGCCCTTACTACATGAAATGTTAAAGCTACTTATCTAAGAAAAAGAAGGTGATAAAAAATATGAAGAGTAAAATGACAACAAACTCGTAGCTATCAACAACTAAATGTAAAAAAGCACATACTAAGCAAACAACTAGAACAGGAACAGATTCACAGAAATAGAGATCACATGGAGTTTTATCAGCAGAGAGGGGAGAGAGGGAGGGAGGGGAAAAGGTACAGGGAATAAGAAGCATAAATGGTATGTAGAAAATAGAGGAAGATTAAGAATAGGATCGGAAATGAAGAAACCACAGAACTTAATGTGTTACTCATGAACATGTAGTAAGGGCGGTGGCTTATATTGGTGAGAGCGGGGTGCAGGGCGGATGGTAATAAAAGGGAGGAAAAAATTGGGACAACTGTAATAGGATAATCAATAAAGTATACTTAAAAAAGTGTTCTTAATGAACCAATAAAAATTAGCTTTACTAAATAAATCTTGACCGTTGAGTACATACATACCTGCGTGGTGAAATGGGAAGTGTACATAAAGCCCTTCTGCTTGCTTCCAAAGTATGATGGCTTTCTCAAGGAAAATCACTTTTGAAAATTGAGTTCCAAGCCTCTCATTTTTTATGGAATGTCATTTTTATTTGAAAGAATGACAGACAACTATGGTTTTTCAGAGTGGATATTTTGAAGATGTTGTCTTAAAAATGAGTGATTTTTGTCTTTCATGGAGAACAACCAATACTATTTGTTGCCACTTTTAACTTTTGAGCTTTCAAACAAAAATTAGAATTTTGGAGACTGTGTATCTCTCACCATGAACTTAACATATTCCAAATACTCAGATTTCTCTCATGAGCTCAGTGGTAATAATTAGTAATGTGTTATTTTTAATTATGAAAATCTGCTTAACTCAGTATTTTCCAAATGAGATCATTTTGCGATATTACAATGACTATCAGATTCATAAAATGTTTTTTAATATACCCAAGTGCAAGATGAATGAATGGTTTTTAATAGAGTACAAAAATGTATGGACGTGTTTTTGGACTTCACGTTGCAGCTAACTGTTGAGAAATGGCTGCTTGCCAAGTTTTGGTGCAATATCCAAAAATAACATTCACACTCATCTGAAAAGACTATTAAAATATGCTTTTGTTTTCAAACTACATATCTCTGTGAGGTCAGAATGCTTAAAATGTCTTCAGTCAAAGCAGTAATATCTCCACATATTAGATTACATGTAGAAGCACATTTGAGAGTTGTGCTGTTTCCTAGTAAGGCAGACATTAGAGATTTCCAAAAACA
The DNA here is from genome assembly GCA_004027735.1 of Carollia perspicillata. Taxonomy (NCBI): domain Eukaryota; kingdom Metazoa; phylum Chordata; class Mammalia; order Chiroptera; family Phyllostomidae; genus Carollia; species Carollia perspicillata. The sequence goes on from PVKM010021152.1 coordinate 12,617, forward strand.
TAAAACAATGCTACTTTTTCTCTAAGTTACTGTTTTGTTTTGGAAGGTAATTTTTTTAAGTGTTATAAGCATAGAAATTTATTTGAATTCAAAACTATATAGTTCTATTTAGAATACTATAATAATTATCTAAAGCATTTATTCAGTGGCTCTGAAACAGGTCTAAAAATGTCATTGTTTTGAAGTCAAAAATATGTAAAAATAATGTACAAGGAAGGAAAAATATAAAAAAGTTTGCTGGGTGTCGGGAATTGTTACAGGAGGGACACACTAAGATACTGCAATGGAGTCCAAATTATAAAACATACAGCAAGGAGTGCTCTTTGCTTTAGCATTCCCCTAGAAAATAGCTCAGTAGCCTCAGTAATGCAAGAATACCACCACTTGGTTATAACAGGGCAAACTGGAAAGTAAATTTTTTATTTAAAATATATTCTTTATGGTGACATGCGATGTGTTTATTGTTATTTTTAAATAATTTAATATTTTAAATGTTTCTCATTTTTAATTTCAAATGTAGTAAATACCAATATATATTTATATTGAAGAAAAAACTCTTTAGGGTCTTGAATACTTCAAAAAAATTTTTGTCCTCATGTGGGGATATTTTTTCATTGCTTTGAGAGAGAGAGCAAGCAAGAGAGAGAGAAAGAAACATCAGTTGGTTACCTTCTCATACATGCCTCAAACAGGGATCAAACGCATACCTTGGGCGTGTGTCCTGACCAGAAATGGAACTTGCAACCCTTGGTCTGCGGGACGACACTACAACCACCTGAGCCACACCGGCCAGGGCAAGGGTCTTTAATACTCTCAAGGAGTGTGGTGTTCTTAGACCAAAAAGTGTGAGAATCACTAAGAATGATAGAATGCATTGGGTCTGGCCCTCAGAGCAGGTAGGTTCTTCTTCGGAAAAGCCACAGGCCCAGAGGGAGTGGGGTACTAGGAAGCATGGTAGTGGTCACTGAACCAACTCAAGAGACAGCAAAGAACAGGCTGGCACAGGGAACGGAGCATGAGTTTTTTTGTGAACATTGTGTTTCTATACAAGAAAACTATATAAAAGACTTCAATATCCTTGGAAGAGATCTTTGAAAACTATAATAATTGACAACTCACCATAAGCTTTTGCATACCAGGTAAAGAGTTGCTAAACAAACTCACATAAAAAATACAGTGAGGACAAAGTCTACCAACCAGAATACAGTGGGAGAAGTACAGAACTTTTACTGGTGGAATTTCTCTGTTTAGTGCCATCTTTTAAAATTAGAAATACTAAATGGGTATATTCCTTGTAGGAATGTTTTTAATGAAACACAAGATTAAAAAATCTGAGTAAGATGGATGTATAAAAAAACACCCTTTAATAGCATTCTTACCTGTTGTTACTTTTGTAATTTAATCATAAGCATGTTTGAGAAATACAAATAGCTTAACTATGTTCATCTGGTCTGTATAATTTGACATTCTGAACTATTTTCTAAGAAGACTATCAATATATTTGTACCTTTGTCAGTGTTACTTTTGAAATACAACTACTTCTAGAGATGAGCCATTCTTGCGAGTTATACTTTACATTATTAATATGTTCATGTACTATGTCTGAGATTTGCTTAACAATAAATCATTGCAGAATGGGGATGGTGGAAAGTGGGTTGACTATAGATGAAATAGGATTTGCCCCTAACTTCTGGATGTGTTTTTATATTTCCGTAATAAAAACTAAGTAGAAAAATAAGGATGATATATTAGGTAATAAAAGTGCATATGCTTAAACTGATCAAGATTTGAACTATAGTAAGAGTACATGAAGTATAACATTGATTTAAAAAGTTACATACAAAAGAGGTTTTAGGTTAACAATAACAAATGCAAACGTTAAAGTTAAAAAGTGTGCTGTAGTAACTAAAACATAAACTAACAAAAAAATCTGAGGAGAGACTTCAAAACCATTGAAATGTTTTTGGGAAAAAAGTCAAAGATTGAATCAGACGTGTTTTTAAAAGATATACATTGTATTATCAGCCAGGGCTCTTCAGAGAAGCAGAACCAACAGGGAGGGGCATGGCATGGTGCAGAGCAGGAGAAAGGAAGTGGGAGTGAGACTGATTTATTTTAATAAGTTGGTTCATGATTTTGGAGGCATGGTGTGTACACAGTCTGATGGGATAGACAGACAGCGTGAATACTCAGAAGACTTGCAGTTGCAGTACAAAGCAGTCTGATGGCAGATTTCCTTCTTGCTGTAGGGTGTGTGTACTAGAGGGTGGAGTGAAGGGAGCTGTCAATCTTAGTTCTGTTAAGCATAAAGGCTCACCTGGGAGTTAGGGAATGTAATCTGCTTAACTTGGAAGCCTATTGATTTGCATGCTAATATCATTCAAAAAACACCTGCACAAAAACATCCAAATGTTCCACCACATAGCTGGATACTATGGCCCAACCAAAATGATACATGAAATTACCATCACAAATATCTTTAAAATATCTTGTTCTTTTTATTTATTAATTGATTGATTTTAGAGAAAGAGAGAAACATCAGTTTGTTGTTCCACTTATTTATGCAGTCACTGGTTACTTGTATGTACCCTGACTGGAGATCGAAGCCACAGCCTTGGCATATTGGGATGATGATCTAACCAACTGAGCTACCAGACCAGGACTGTTGTAATCATTTTATAGTGTTTTTTTAAATCCTCACCTGGACATGCTTATTGATTTTAGAGAGTGGGGGAGGGGTGAGAGAAACATCCATGTGAGAGAGAAACATCAATGGGTTGCTTCTTATACACTCCTGGACCAGAGGCCGAACCTGCAGCCTGGACATGTACCCTCAAGGGGAATGGAACCTGCCACCTTCTGGTTTATGGGACTGTGTTCCAACCAACCGAGCCACACCAGCCAGAGCCTGCTCATTTTAATTACAACTGAAATAGGACAGTAGGCTTCATTTATTGGTCTAGAGTATCTTATCTTTTAAAAAAGATCTTGGAAAAATGTAACAAAATGTCTAATACCTGTTCAAACTCAATGGAAGACATATGAGATCTGTCCAGAAAAAATCCAGCCATTGTTAATGAGAAGGATTTGCACAACATGGATGTAATCTGGCAGCCAAGGAGAGTGGACTGGGATGCACATGCGTGAACGATGACGACTTCATGTACTAGTCAGGGGAGTGGTAGATGCTGTTGAGTGAGCATGTGTGCTGTGTGGCTGTGGCATTCAAAATGACTGTGCCGGTAGAACAATGAATCTGCATCAAATTTTGCATTGAGCTTGAACATTCCTCCACGGAAACCATTTGGATGATTCTGAAGGCCACGGCTATGGGCAGCTGGTCATTGGCAGCTTCATCACGACAATGCACCTGCTCATGCATCACTTCTCATGCAGGATTTTTTGGTGAAACATCAACTCACCCAAGTGACTCAGCCCCACTACAGCCCAGATTTGGAGCCCTGTGACATCTGGCTTTTCCCAAAACTAAAATCACCTTTGAAAGGGAAGAGATTTCAGGAAAATACAATAGGGCAGCTGATGGCAATTGAGAGAACTGTGTGAGGTCCCAAGATGGCTACTTTAAAGAGACTGAGGTGTCATTGTCCTGTGTACAATGTATCTTATATCTTCAGTAAATGTCTCTAGTTTTCATAGTACATGTCTGCATACTTTCTGGATGGACCTTGTATATACCTTGTATTACAAGGTCCTTGTAATGTATTTATGGACCTTGCATTATATTTATGTGTATTTGCATTATTATGTTAAAAATTAATAAATAACTATCATATAGATAAGAAAGTGCTTAGAGATATAGATTGTTTGTGAAGATTCTGCATTTTAACTTGTTATTTTTATTAGAACAATACATTAACAGGAGGGAGAGGAGAGCAGGAGTTTTGTGATTTAGGGCTATTTGCACATGTATAGTGGTGAGTAGTTTAAAAAATGGTTCAGATGTTACTTTTGATCCACTCGATGAAAGTAGTTCATCTACACAAAGGACCAGTTAGTAATTCTGTAGAGCACCAGTCTCCAGCCTTTTTGGCACCAGGGACTGGTTTCATGGAAGACAATTTTTCCACAGACTAGGGGTGCGGGGGTGGTTTCAGGATAATTCAAGTGCATTACAGTCAAGCCCACCTCCTGCCCTGTGACTGGGCTCCTAATAGGCCCGCATGCTGGTCTGAAGCTGGGAGGTTGGGCTTCGCTTGTCCTAGAGAACTTGAATCAGCAGCTGTCAAACATGCAGCTTTCTCTTTTAGAATGTGTATATTGGTGTTCTCTGTGATTTCAAATGTAAAAAAGTCTTCTTTCATTTTGCTGTTTAAATCATAAATAACTTACTTTAATATATTTTACTCTAGACTTCACGAAAACCTCGTGAAGAGCGAGATGTGTCTCAATGTGAAAGTGTAGCTTCCACTGTTTCTGCTCAGGAAGATGAAGATATTGAAGCCTCCAATGAAGAAGAAAATCCAGAAGACAGTGAAGGTATCTTAAAAACTTAAATTGAATTGTGACTTCTGCTAGCCCAAATGTGTAATTTTTAGTTTAGTGATTTAACTAGTTAGGAATTGCTTCATTAAGAAAAATAGTACATCAGCCCTGGCTGGTTGTAGCTCAGTGGATTGAGCATGGGCTGCAAACCAAAGGGTTAACAGTTCAATTCCCAATCAGGGCACAAGCCTGGGTTGTGGACCAGGACCCCAGGACCCCTACTGGGGTGTGCAAGAGGCAACCGCACATTGCTATTTCTCTCCTTCTCTTCCCCTCTTTCTAAAAATAAACAAAATCTTCAACCAAAAATAGTACATCAGTGTTTTCATGGCACAGAGACTTTAAACTTGGAGTTATTTATTCAACCAACATATATTTACAGCGCTTGGACCATCTTAGGTCCAAGTGCTCCAGATGGAACATCTTGAAAATGGCAGTCAGCCCTGGCTGTTATAGCTCAATGGATTGAGCGCTGGCCTGCAAACCAAAGGATCGCAGTTCGGTTCCCAGTCAGGGCACATGCCTGGGTTGCAGGGCGGTTCCCAGCAGGGAATGCACGAGAGGCAACCATACATTGATATTTCTCTCCCTCTCCTTCCCTTCCCCCTCTAAAGATAAATAAATAAAATCTGAAAAAAGAAAATGACACTTAAACTTCAAACACTTAAGTGCCAACGTCAGTATTTCTTATCTTTTTGATAATAGCCATTTTAATAGGTGTGAGGTGATTACTTACTCTTTTCTATGTTCACTTTGCTATTCCTGAGCAAAGCAACCCTCACGTCAGGGGCTTTTGTATGTGCTAATCCCCTACTTGGAGTACTCTTCCCCAGATGTGCCCATAGGCTCATTTTTTCATTTACTTCCAGGCTTCTGTTGAAATGTCACCTTACCTCCTTACCAGCTGGTTCCCCAGGGTTTTTTTTTTTAATTCACTGTACTTATTACCTCCTCATATATTCTGTATTTATTGTTTATTGTCTGGTTTATACTAGAATGTCAGCTCCATTAAAATGTAGTTTAATTTTTTCACTGCTGTCTGTCACCAATACTTCAAACAGCTAAATTATCCTTATTATCCTAAATTATTTTCTCAAAGTTTTTAAAAAATCTGTTCCATTTAGAATTATTTTTATGTATAGTGCAAGATAGAAATCTGCATTTTTTTCTTCCAAAGAGAGAGCTAGTTTATTAATTAAGTCATTCTTTACCCAATGATTTGAAATATCACTTTCGGTATATACTGATTTCCCATATACTTTAGGATCTAAGCTTAGACATTAGCTTCTGTACCACTGATTTATTTTGCCTATATTGTGGCAGTTTCAAACATGTTGTGATACATTGGCTTTATAATAAGATTGAACATCTGGAGAAGCAAATCTCTTTGATCTAGTACTTTTCATACATTTTTTGGATTTTCTCAGGGACTTTTTCATATAAGCCATAAGTTTGTTTATCTAGCTTAAGAAAATTTTCTTAAAATTATTGGGATTCTCATTTGAGGTATGTATTAATTTTAGGGAGATTTAAATTTTTATGTTGCCTCGTAGTTTAAGAAAATAATTTTAAAATGTAATGCTCCAGTGAACATCTCTATGTACTATTTATAACAATGACAAATTGAATACAGTAATGGGGGGAAAGTGATGTAAATTTAACACAATCACGGCCCTTTATTTACTTTATACTTAAGCAAATATTTGAGTCTGTTGTGTGCCAGGCACGGTACTTGTCACTAGGATTTAAATGATAAGCAAAATGAATGATTTCTGCCAGGAATCAAATAATCGTGAATAAATGTAAAATTATAACTGTAACCAGTATTATGTGTTATAAGAGCCATAGTAGCAAAATTTAACTTTGTTAAGGAAATGATAGAAGTTAAAGCATATGATAGTTGAGGGAATATCCAAAGGAAAAGTAGGTGAAAGAGCTTTGTCGGTAAAAGTGGCAGTGTGTGAAGTCTGAGGTAGAGGACACAGGGGCACTCACTGAAACCGAAAGGGCCAGTGGTAATGGAGTACAGGGTGCAAGGTGAAGTTGCAGAGGTTGGCAGGGGCCCACCGGCCGGGGCCTTGTAAGAAGACCGTGCTCAGAATTTTGGAACTCTATCGTAAGAGTAATGAGGTTTCCTTGAAATGTTTTAAGAGGTAATAAAAAAGGGTGGAAAGGGGTAGGAGGGAGTGTGAGTAAATTTGGGTAAGATTTGGCTTTTAAAAAGCATTGTTCTAGAGAATGATCTGAGGTGGAAGGCAAGAAGAAAAGTTGTATTTGGACTAGAATGGCAGTTATGAAATTGGATAGAAACAGATAGATTCAGGGAATATTTTTAGAAAACCTGTGAGAGAGAAAACCTGTGAGACTTGACTAGGCAAGATATGGGAACATGTGATAGCATTTAAAAGGATTATGGTTTGTGCACAGTCTGGTGTGGCCCACTTGGTTCGAGCATTGTCCCATGAACAAAGAGGTTGTGGGTTCAATTCCTGGTCAGAGCACATGCTTGGGTTGAGGCTTTGGTGTTTCTCTCTCATGTTGATGTTTCTCTCCCTCTCTCTCTCCCCAACCTTCCTCTCTCTCCAAAGCCATTTGAAAAAATAAAAATAAATAAAAATGAAAAGTTTCTGGTTTGTCTAATGACTAGTAAACACTAGAAATGTACCTGATTTCAGAGCAGATACAGTCCAGTGTCAAACATTGAATTTGTGATTTGTTTGAGATATCTGGTTAAAAATGTCAAAGCATTAAAAGTATACTTATAAAATTATTCAAGTGATGTAGAGAAAGACCAATGTTGTGATCTTACATTAAAATTCTGTAATGTTATAGAGCTTTGCTGTCCTGTGTGGTAGCTGTTGAGGTCTTGAAATGTTGACTAGTGCGAATTGAGATGTGTTGAAAATGTAAACTATAAGCAGAGTTTGAATTTGAAGACTTAGTACCAAAAAAAGGCAAAATATCTTATTACTAGTTTTCTGTATTGATTACATGTTTAAATGATATTTTGAAATGAAAAATAAAACATATTGTTAAAGTTAATTTTATCAGTCTCTTTTTCACCTTTTTAATGAGGCCACCAGAAAACTTAGAAATACAGACATATCTTCCATCGTGTTTCTGTCCAAAGCTGCTGTTCCAGGGTGTCGACTCTCCTGGTAAAAAGAAAGCACAGAAACAGGCGGGTAGAAACAAACCAGAATGATACCATTTATGGGAATGGTTTTTGTTTAGTTTTGTTTCTTAAATTTCATATGTATTAATTTCAGTTATTAAAAGCTTTTTATACTTTCAGTTTCAGAAGGTCAGGACAGTTTAATCTTTCCCTCTCAGTACTCTGTAGAAAACTGGCTTTCCCAATGGCTGTCATACTGCAGTGAGTTCATTGAAGGAATATTACTCATCCTAAACAACTGCTTCCAAGCATGGTTTCTATCACCACCTGAAATGTGTTTATTATTAGATTTTTATGCTGTATCATTATCTTTAAGGTGCTGAAAATAGTTCTGATACAGAAAGTGCTCCTTCTCCTTCACCAGTTGAAGCTGTGAAGCCCAGCGAAGATAGCACTGAAAATTTGACTTCTCGAGGAAACACTGAACCTGTGGCTGAGCATGAGAGTACCACTGAAACTGTTCCCAGTGCATCTCCCTCCTCTTCGGTTCCAAGTACAAAAGCAGCTGAAAATAGAAGTTTGGAGACCCAGGTGAATAGCAGCGTCACTGCTGAGACAGCAGAGCCAATGGATATCGAACATCAGGAACCAAGTGCTGAAGTGACTTCTGTTCTTGATCTCCCCACAACTGCCAAAGCAGCCTCTGTAGATGTTGAAATGGGGGTGCCAGAAAATAATTCATCTCAAGGTGAAGGTGATACCAAAGAAAGAGATGTGGAGAGAGCCAGTGGAGAGAAGACAGAGCCTCGAGATGAAGATTTGGTAGTTGCTCAGCAGATAAGTGTCCAGAGGCCTGAGCCCCAGTCAGACAATGATTCCAGTGCCACCTGCAGTGCTGATGAAGATGTGGATGGAGAGCCAGAGAGACAGAGGTGAGACTCATTCTTTTAATGTTGTTCTGTCTTCACTCTGTTGACCATTGAGGATGTCACAGAATGGTGCCGGCTAGGTACTCTCGTATAAACATCAACAAGTTAAAGGTAGTGTGTGTGCTTTTTTAGTATTAGTTTATGATGCTGTTTATTTTTTTTAACCAAGAAGAATTGTGTAATCATGTTTTTAAAAGATTTATTTATTTTTAGACGGGAAGGGAAGGGAGAAAGAGAGGGAGAGAAACATTAGTCTGTGGATGCCTCTCATGCACCTCCCACAGGGGACCTGGCCTACAACCCAGGCCCTGACTGGGAATCGAACCAGCAACCTTTTGGTTCATAGGCCAGAGCTCAGTTTACTGAGCCACACTAGCCAGGGCAAATCATTATATTTTAATGAAAAACAGTATAGGCCCTGGTCAGGTAGCTCAGTTGGTTAGAGCATCCTCCCTACGCACCAAGGTCGCAGGTTTGATTCCCAGTTAGAACACATACAAGAATCAACCAATGAATGCATGAATAAATGGAACAACAAATTGATGTTTCTCTCTCTCTCTCTCCCCTTCTTCTTTTGCTAAAAAATCAATAAATTTAAAAGAAAAAAAGATTATATATTTGTTTACATTAGTCGCTGCATGCATTCCATATGATAGCAGAAGGAGATTTCAGCTGCCAAAGTTGCAAACTAAGCCAGAGATCACTATTATGGTTTCTGTATCTTTTTTTTATGCTGTTGGAAGTTCTTATAACCATTATTTTGAACTCTATATCTCGTAGTTGTCTTGCCTCCATTTCATTCAGTTCTTTTTCTGGAGGTTTCTCCTGTTCTTTCATTTGGGACCTGTTTCTTTGTCTTTTAACTAACTATTTTTTAGCAGCATTTTTTTGCTGCTTCCCTGAGCTTGTTTCTATGTATTAGGTAGAACTGCTGTGTCTCTTGGGCTTGCCAAAGTGGTCTTGTGTAGTAGGTGTCCTGTATGACCCAGTGACACAGTCTCCCCAGTCTCACATGCTACATACTCCAAGTGCACCCATGTGTGGGCTGTATGCACTGTCCTGTTGTAGTTGACCCTTGATTTCTGTTGTTGCTATTGGGAGGGATTGACCCCCCAGCCCAATCAGCTGTGAGGACTGGCTGCAACTACGGTGGAGGGACTTCTGTGCAGGAGGCAACCCCATAGACCTGGACTTGCTTCATGGAGTTTTGCTCTTCACTGAGCTTACCCCTTAAAAGTGTTGCTTGTGGAGGTAGTTGGGTTGTAACCTGGTGTGGTCTGAGGCTATTCACCACATGCGATGGCTATGGGGCCTCCCAGGAAGTGTGGAGTCAGCTACTGCCTGTGCCCTTTTGGGCAGAGCAGTCTGAGGATGGCTGCTACTTGTGTTGGGCTTGGAGGTGCCCAGGAGAGGCCGAGAGGCCAAGCTGTGAACCAAGGCAGGCTGCTGCTAATGCTGGTCCTGGGGCCAGTCAGCAAGAGGTTGGGGGCAAGCAGAGGCCAGATGCTGCTTGTGTGAGGAATTTTAGGAAAATTTCGAAGCACGAGGGAAGAAAGGCCAGTGTGTGGTGGCCAGGTGACTCAGTTGGAGTATCATCCTTTACACCAAAAGGTTGCAGTTCACTCTCCAATCAGGGTGTAT
>PVKM010021153.1:0-22800 GCA_004027735.1 Carollia perspicillata
TCTTTGTTTGGTGCCGGGACTTTGCAGAAGAACTTCTGTAAGACGCTTTCAAATTTAGTCTTATAAAAATTATAATATTATGCACTTATTCATACAGTGTGACAATCTGAAGTAAAAGAATGCCATCTGACTATCAGGGAATTTAATTTTGTTTGAAACATCTAATACAATTCTTAATAATGCTAACACTGCTCTTGAGTCCTGAGCTAAAATTACCTATAGAAGTTTTTCACTGTCAAGAATGGTGAAGGGTTTGAGATTTTACCCTACTTACAAACCAACAACCCTGCCTCAGGATGCTAGCAGAAGACACAAGATTCCTGTGTCAGAGGGAAAGGACAGCTTTATCACACCAATAGCAGAGTGATGCTATTTTTGCTGGAGTGACATCATTTTTGCATTGGTTTCTCAAACCTCAGTTTCCACAGGGTGACATGAAAAAGCCAGGTAATGCGCCCTGGCTAGTGTGGCTCAGTAGGCTGAGTGCTGGCCTGTGAATCAAAGGGTTATTATTATTTTGATTCCCAGTCAGGGCTCATGCCTGGGTTGCAGGTCAGGTCCCCAGTGGTGGCTGCACAAGAGGCAACCACACACTGATGTTTCTCTCCCTCTCTTTCTCCTTCCCTCCCCCCTCTCAAAATAAATAAGTAAAGTCTTCAAAAACCAAACAAACAAAGATAAAGCCAGGTAATGCATACACAAGTAGTTGGTTACATTACAAGAGAGAAACCTCAAGTTTAGGGAACTTGAGTCTTTTCTAATGTTCAGTAAGCCTACTTGAACCTTGGCCTGAAGGGTACACTGTCTTTATTATACCAAATAGTAAACAAACTTGCCCGTGCGTTGGAGGGATACACTATTGCTATCTTCCAAGGCTGTTTGCTACAGTGGCATTCTTGAAAAGGCAGTCTGGAATAAAGGCACAGTGGTGTCTGCCCCCAAGATATGCAGAAACGCCAGAGAAATGTACAGAATTGCCTCTTACTCTGACTCGGTTCTGATCATGATAACAGTTTCCTTCACTCCCTCTTTTCTCCATTGGATCCATAATGCACAGGTGACTTCTCCAGTTGATAGAACCAGTCAAGCCTTCTATTACATGGACATTTTTTAAAATGTCTCAAAAATCTGACAGCTAGCTATCTGAAGTGCTAAAGGGAAGTTCGACTTGTGTGTGCACGGCTGGTTTAATGATTCTTCACTGGTTGGGTCTTCAAGTTACTTTGATTTGTTTTACCTCAAAGTTCTCAGGTCCTTTACTAGCTTGAAATTTTATAAAACTGGATCAGTCTTATTTACTTGGGCCCAACTGCTGAGCTCATAATTAAGAGGCGTATGAGGAATGTTCAGAAACTCTCTTAAATTTTTTTCTCAAGTTTGAGAGAAATAAAATGCATATAAGAGCTTGCAGATTAGAGTTATAAAATAGAGCTGCTGACATACCCAGATGAAAGATTTTATGAAGCAGTAAAAGAGAGCAAGCTTCTACATCTTGAAGGTCCTTCTTAAGTCACTGGTCTTGTTACTTTATAATCTCACCAGACTGCAGATTCACACTCTGGCATCTTGAGATGAAGATGAGTTGTAGTAACAGCCCCAGGCAAAGTCAATGCTCTAAGGGGGTTGGGGTGTATCCTCAGCCTTTTCTGAGCTGATAGGACTCCAGTGGAGGCTGCACCCTGTTGCACACAACCTCTGGCCTGTATATTGAGTGAAACTTATTTTGTTTCCATTACAATGACTAACTGAACAGGGAATCATTATCCAGATCAAAGGCAGCTAGGTATAGATAGGACATCATGGAGCTCAACCCATTGAGAGGTGGGTTGGGGAAAAACTTAACTCATTACAGGGGAGCCATACTGGGTGGGACAAACAAGCTCAGCTGAATCCTTTCTGCTGAAGAGTACAAATGCCAGATCCACAGAGGGATGTTGGCATGTCCCTAGTAAGCAAAACTGTTGGTTTCAATTCTCCTTCAACCTAGCGTATGTTGGAACCCAGACAAACTGAAGAGTGAAGAAGAATAAACAGATCCTGCATGTCTTCACATTCCTTGTTCCGAGCCCATCCTGAAATATTAGAGTGTGAGATTTTTATGCCCTGAAACAAATAAAGGGCCTTTGGATCAACACACGCCTACATGCAGAATCAGAGGTCGAGAATAAATCAAAGGTTTGCACATCCACGAGAGCACGAGAGCGAGGTGTTCTGCCCCAGCCCGGCACTACCAAAACACCAAGCTAGTCAAAAGTCTGCTGGTAAAGAGTGAAGTTATCTTTGCTGGCTGTTCCGCTGAAGACGGAGGTGTGGTGTGGTCCACGTGTGTGGGAGACTGAAAAATGTCAAGCACATTTGAGAATAAAGCTTCTTTGTCCACCTCCGCCCCCCAACTTGGGGACCTTACCCTTTCCCAGGACTTTATATGCAACCTTATGCTGACAACGCCCATATTTTATCTCCAGCCAGATCTCTGATACCAATAAAAATTCATAGAACCAGCTGTTTACTTGTCATTTGCACTTACATTATCACAAACATTTCAATTTAGCATGTTGAAAATGTGACTCTGGGTCTAACCATGACATCTGTTCTCCCCCATATTCCCTGGTCCCAATAAATGTTACTACCCATTGGCTTAAGCCAGAAACCTGGAGTCATTCTTCCCCTCTCACACCTGATCAACCAGCAATTATGGTCAGTTCTACCTGCAAACATGTCTTGACTCCATCCATTTTTCTCTCTTTCTGCAGCCACCATCATTTGCCAAGTCACCTTCATCTTTTGCCTGGTTGACTCAGTGGCCTCCTAATCTTCTTAATCTGCTTTCTTCTAATCCATGCTCCAGACAATGTCTTAAATGTATGTATACATTGAATGATGTCATTCACTTGCTTAATGTATTTGAATCTTCCCATTGAATTTAGAATGAAAATCTCCCTCTTCTCTCATGGCCTTCCACATTCTCCAGGAATCTGAGCTTCATCGCACACCCCAGTATTTTGTACTGCTAGCAGGGGCTTCACCTTGCCAACATGTTACCTACTCCAGTGCTTTTGAACATGCATTTCCCTCTTCTGGAAGTCTTTGTGGCCCCACTCTGCCTGGCTAGCATCTGGGGGTGCTGTGTCTGCCCCTGGGACTGTGCCTTGAGGCACCCCTCATTCCTGACCTCACAGTCTAAAATGAGCTTCTGGCTTCTCCCTCTTCACACACACTTTTTCCTTCATAGCATGAAACATATTTATATTATATATTTATTTGGATTTATAACTTTTTATCGGTCTTTTTCCTAAACCATAAGCTCCGTGGAGGTAGGATCACACATCTGTCATGTTAACCAGTCTCTCTGGGCTTGATGTGGTGCTTGGCATAATCAGTAGTCCATGAATTCTCATTGAATGAATGAATTAATAAATGAATGAGTGAATGAATGAATAATGAATGTCAAAAGGTGACAGGGTCACACAAGGCTGGGTAAGGAAGAATTAAACAGTAGCACAGCAACAGTATTGAGACAAATTGAAGCTAGATATGCTGGGTGTTTCTCTGAAAGCCCCATCTGCCAAAGCTCTTAGAACTGTGTGCTGAGTGATCTCTAAGTGGGGATAACTATTAACACACTATCATTACCCTGAATGTGAACTCAACCTGCGCTGTATTCCTTGAAGGCCTTATCTCTTGATATGATTACCAGACGTGCAAAATATGGAGAGATCGGTAGTCTCTACCTCAGCCATGCTGAAATGCTGACTTTCTCTCTTCCCTTATTTTCCTACTCCATACTCTGGTGGTCTTTGCCATTTTAAGCTGATGTGCTCTGCCCCTGCTCCTCATTTTTTTTAGGGGGGTGCTCCCTTCTCTGTGCCAGAAGGTTGCTGTTTCTTTCCGGTCCTGATGTTCCTGAGGGGTCTCAGGCATTCTGGCCCTTGACGTGGGGTGTGACTGCGGAATCAACAACCCCTGTGCTCATGTCCCCCCCCTCCCAACCCTGCCTTGCTGACTCTCTTGGTCAGAGACCCCCAACTGCCTGCCTGCCCCTGACCCCAGCCTGTGCTGGCTCTCACTGATCAGTACGTCATCCTGGAGACCTGATACCCACTCTCCGGGGCTGCATGTAGCTCTCTTTCAAGAGAAAGGAAGAGCCATTTCTCATGCTCCTGTGGTTTGAGAAAGCAGGCATTACTTCATCACTAAGTACCTAGAAAAACCAAGCCCCTGAATAAAAACAGACCTTCTCTCTATAGTATCTTTCTACTTCCTTTTTTAAACTTTTCTATTTTGTTTGTAGCTAACAGAATTCAGAACCATAACTCAGTGGATTTCAAGTTTCTGCCAGAAAAACTGGTAGCATTTGATAATATGTATTATTGTTATTTAAAATGTTATTTTCCTTTATAATGAAGTACATGCTAAAATATTCAATGGGTATGAAAAGGCAAACAGGAAACCTTAGGTCTCCCTCCCATGCCCACACTCTCCTCACTTCCCCTCTGCTAGTTTCTTGTATAACCTTCCTGAAATCTTCTAGGCACTTACAAACGTGCATATATTTTCACTGTCCTTTGTCCCCCACCGTACCTTGTTCTGCATCGAGCTCTTTTCTCTGAATATGTCCTGCATCAATAATCCAAAAGCTTTACAACTTTTTGTGGCTGCATAGTATTGCATTGTTTGGACACATCACAATTCACATTAGTGAAATGATATATGTAATTTCTCACATATTTAAATAAATTTGTGAGTACAGTCTTAGAAATCAAATGGTATGTTCATTTAAAATTTGAAAAAGATTTTTTAATTTTTTTAACTTATTTATTTTAGATTTATTTTTTATTGTTGTGTAATTACAGTTGTCCCCATTTCCTCCCATTACTCTCCCTTGCCCTACCCACCCCCACCTTCCTCGTTCAGTCCTTCCCCTGCGTTGTCTTTGTCCATGGTCCTTTATTTATGTTCCTTGATGACCCTTCCCCTTGATAAAGATTTTCAATTGCCAACTAGAGAAATTTATGAGAGTGCCTGTTTCCATACATTTTTGTCAGTACAGTTTCTAAAATCATTTAATGTTGCCCATCTGTGAGTTGAACAACATATTGCTATTGTAATTTTAATTTTTCTTATTATATGGGGTCCTGAGTTCTTATATGTTAAGAGCACTTATATTTTCTTCACTATGAACTCTTCACATTCTTGCCCACTTTTTTTCCAATTTGGACAATGGCCTTTTTCTTAGTGATTTGTAAAAATTATATTTTAAGGAAGTTTGCTTTTGATGGGTCTATCTTGAGAAATTAAAAAATTTTAATGTAGCTAAATTCATCTTTCCTTGGAGTCATCTGGGTTTTTGTGTGATGCTTCAAAAAGCTTTAATTAGAGGTCATTACCAAAAGTATCCCATGACTTCTTCAAATAATTTAAACTCTTTTACATATCATTTTTTGACTTATTTGGAATTTATTTTGTTGTGAGCAGTAAGATAACAATCCAAATTAATTTTTCTTCCCTGATGGCCACTCTGATGTTCCAACACCATTTATTAATCCATCTTTTCCTTGCTGGTTTGAAAAACTACATTCAGCATATTTAGATTATAAACCTCTATGTGCCTCTGGGTCTATTTCTGAGCCTTTTACTCTACCCACTGGTCTGTCCGTCCAGTAAAATCTGGCTGCATGTTTTAAACTCTTTAACTTCTATCATTATGTCAAAGGGGTTACCACAAGATCTTAACCTAGTGTTAGGGATGCTCTTGATATCTGGCAAAATGAGCTGGGCATTATGGAGACTAAATCCTTAATCCTGGCCCATATTAGTCTTTATTCAGCCCTTTGCTAACCACAACAAAAGTGCTTCTGACACGTATGGAGCAATGGGCCAGAGACGTCTAGACACCATATCCTGCTCTCAGTTAAGCCTCACAACCACCCCACGAGGTAGTAGTTCCTTGGGTTATTTTGGTTGCAAGGAGCAGAAGCTCACTGGGGATGGTTCAAATAATATGTGGTGCATCGTTGTCCTGCAGAAATAAGGAGACATGCATCGCAGCCACCTCGTCAAGAGAAGCCACACAAGACCTCATAGGAAGGTCTTGTTTTTCTTTCTTCTTTTCAAGTTGCACATCATTTATGTACTTTAAAAACATAAGCATACAAATCTCATTTTACAAGGGTGAATGCTTGCATATATAAGGAGATTTATCAAACATATTAGAATGCTGGCCTATGACAAGGGTTGGGGAGGAAAAAAGTACAGGAATCCGGGTTGAATGGTTTAAGAAATGAAAATGAAAAGAAATAAACTATAAGTAGAGGGACCTTTCATGGGTGGATGAGTATTTGCTATGCATTAAAGAATAGCAGACCACTTATATCTAAGATCCTTTAAAACACTTAAATGCCAAAATGTAAGAGGCTGAGCAGAATTCGCAGTTCACTGGCCTCTTTGGGACAGGTCTCTGGGTGTTGGGCAGCTTCCATGGGGATTGGTTAGCACTCAGAGAGGTAGTGGTGGGCTCTTCTCACAAGAAGAATAGAAAGTACAAGGCAGCTAGATCTCATGGACACTTAGCTCCTGCGATTCAAAGTAAAGCCCATGGATTAGAGGCAAGTCCGTTAGAAGCACAGAGTCTTAGGTCTCACTCCTGACCTGCTTAACTAGTGTTGGACTTTTAACAAGATCCCCATGTAATTAGAATAAATCATTAAAATTTGAGAACCTCTGCTCTAGGACATATGTAATCTGGGAAGTGGAAGGCTGCTTAGGATCTAGTCTAGCTTGGCCACTCAGCCATCTCATTGTCCCCCCACAGTGGTTATCATAGCTTTGACTGCAGAAGGGAAACAGTTCTGTAGAAGGGAAGGGAAAAACATTTAGGATGTAGCCTGAGGGAGAGTGGCCAGAGTACGAAGAGGGTGAAGATCACTGGATTTGGAGTGGCCAAGAAGCCCTGAGGACAGGGAGTTTGGTAGTTATCCACAATGCCAGTGAAGCCACCCAGGATTCTTCAGGACTTGAAGAAGAGGGGAAAACTATGATCCAGGTGTCTGGGGGGGGGGCAGTGAAAGAGAAAAAAACCAGATGTCAGTAAAATGAGAAAGGACCTGGGGTGATCCGGCAGGAGGTCATGAGTCTTAAAGGACTCTTACGCAAGGACAGACGCAGTGTTGACCTGAAAATACAAATCTCACGTCCCAGCCATCAGGGTGGAGGTTAGTGGGAGGAGCAACCTCCAGAAGAGAGCCAGGACACAGGTAAGGCCCAGGAATGAAGGACACATTCTGTGGAGAAGCTGATGGTGCATGGGAATTTCTTGGGTTCAAAACTGGGGCTGTAGAAGGCACACTGTAGATACTGGGATGTGAAAAGAGAAGCTGGAAATTAGATGGAGGAGAGCAAACTTGGAGCAACACAGGGAGGAGACATGGGAAGAAACAAAAGACTGGAGGGAAGCTGGCAGTTTGAGAATTGCATCAGTCAGGATAAAATAGGTTATACTGTTATAATAAATGACCCCCAAATCTTAGCTTAAAACTACTACAAAGGTTATTTCTTGCTTATACTACTGTCACAGGTTGATGGAGACCCTGCTCCATGTCACCCTCACTTGGGGACCCAGGCTGACAGAGCCTGTGTCTGTGCTTCCGTGCAGCCAAAGCTCAACATTTGTGTGTACTGGCTGGAGTTTTCATTGACCAAAGCAAGTCACATGACCACATCTAAATTCAGAGGGACAGGGTTATACAATCATACCATGAACTTAGAAGAAGTACTAGAAATATTTGATGGCTAGAACTAATGATTACTGCAGGTAGTAACTATAATGTATAAGAATGTGAGCCATAGGGTGAATTAATCCTACTTTAAATTTTAACACAGAACTCTGCGACATGGTCATGTTGGCATGGAAACCAGCTGCCATCCAAGGGAGGTGGGGGGTTGAGTTCTGATGACACCAAAATCTGTACATGTTCTGGAAGGTTTTCAAGATATTCCCTGAGGCCTAGTAACCAGAAATCTATGGATACACAATTCCTAGGATGGTGTGTCCACCCTGCTTTTTGCCATAA
Organism: Carollia perspicillata; assembly: GCA_004027735.1. NCBI lineage: Eukaryota > Metazoa > Chordata > Mammalia > Chiroptera > Phyllostomidae > Carollia > Carollia perspicillata. The sequence goes on from PVKM010021153.1 coordinate 8,070, forward strand.
AAAGTTGGTTTTTGTAATTAATGGTTTTGTGTTTAGGCCAAAGAGATATTGTACAAATAGTTATCTCAGCTAAACCAAAGAACAGGGATATATTGTTCTTCTGGATGTTTTAGCTGATACTTTAATCTCCACTCCCTAAACTCCCATGTATCCTTGAGAGACCCACCAATGCTGCAAACGGGAGCAGCCAAACTGCCATTTTCCCCAGTGGCTAAAATCCTACCAATAGTAATGTCACACTTGTCTCTCTATTAAGATTTAGAGAAGCATATTTGTAACGTTCTCGGACTAATCAATGAACAATGTCCTATGGTCATTTTGAGTGCCAGCTTTCTAGTCCTGCAGAAATATAACTATCAAATCAGTATGTTGGCCCCACTGGGATCTGAGACTATAGATTAATGTAATCTATTGTGATTGGATTACCAATTTGTAGTTGCCCCATCTGGATTACTCTGCAGGAGGCAGATGCTAGACCCTAGCTCCCGTGAAGTGGTAATGTAGGGCACATTGTTGGCTGCCTACAACATCCCTTCTTCTCCCTAAAAAAACCTGATACTGTTTGGGATCCACCAAATGGCCAGAGGAAGGTGACCTTGTCCTCAGACCTAGGGGTGAGCCTCGATTGGTCTAAACCAGGGTGTCTCCACCTGGGCACTCTTGACATTTTGGGCTGGATAATTCTTGGTTGTGGGGGTGTCTTGTGTATTATAGGATGTTGTATCACATCTCTGCCAGCAGCACCTCTGAGTCCATTTGAAACAAGCAAAAATGTCTCCAGATATTGTCAAATGTCTCCTGGGAGGCGCAATCACCCCCAATTGAAAATCACAGTGTAAGCCAACCACAATAATCCCATTCTTCTTTCTAGATAACTGTTGGAATGGGTAAATGACAATTTGGCATATGAAATCAAAGGGAAAAAGGCTGCTGGGGAGTTTTAGGAAATGTTTTTTCTTTGTACGGAAGAGAACCAGGAGAAGGTAGTTTCTTTTCCTGTCTCTGGATCTTGTAGTTTGTGGATGAAATCTAGACATGTTTTGGCCATCTCACTATCAGCATGAAGATGAAGCCAGCTCAGGAGCAAGGCAGGGCCAGGAGATTCTTAGGAAGTAGGGCCGGAGCCCTGACGCACCTAACTTGGAGCCTGGCCCACCACTGGGCAGCTTTTTATTTGGAACGACAATTATCTTTATTGTTGGAGCTGGAGTGTTCTGTTCCTTGCACCTGAACCCTTCTGAGCTGAAGTCATCAGGAGAGTGTGGCACAGCGAGGCAGGGCCCCCACTCCTTCCACTAGGAGAAGTACCCTCTTTATTATAAATAGTGTAATACCTTTCCCATCACTGAAGTATCAAAGTGACAGGAGGTTAGGAAGGTTAGTTGGGTTTTTGGCAAGTTCAGAAAAAGAAAACCGACCTCCTGCTGTGGAGAGGGGAGGGAGGAGGCCACTACAAAAATAACGACCAGATGCTGCTGAGCCAGGAACAGATACAAAGATCAGAGAAGTGCAAGGGGAAAGCTGGTCTTAGCAGAGAAGGGTCAGCTTTAGATGTCAAGACTGATACAGGTTAATATACTAATAATGATTTGCATGCACACTTTTCAATATCTTGCATTTTTGACTTAACTATATCTTGCAGATCATTCCTATTAATACTTAGAGAGCTTAAAAATATGCACCAAGTTATTTCATTGTATGGTTGTGCTTTACCCTACTTAATCAGTCCCCAAATGATAGGATTCAGGTTGGTCCCAGTCTTGCTATGACAAACAATGTTCTAGGGAACACCTTACACAGCATGTGTAGGTATACCTGTAAGAAAAATGGGATCTCAGGGTCAATAGGCAGGTGCACTGGTAATTGATGGAGAGTGTCATATTGACCTCATGGGGGCTGTGTTCTCCCATCAACAATGTGCTGGGAGAAAGGGTGTACTTCTTTTCCCCTGGTAAGATAAGGTGTATTATCATGATTTGATTTTGCCAAGCTCATGAGTGAAAAATGGTAGATCAGTATATTTTAAATTTTCATCTTCACTCTTATGAGTGATATTAACCATCTTTTCATACATGAAACAACTATTTGTTCTTTTCCTGTGAACTCTCTGTATCTCTTACTGAAGGGTTCTTGATTTCTTTTGCTTATTAATTTGAAGAAGCTCTTTATCTAGCAGGAAAATGAGCCTTTTGTATCTGATATATGTTTTTGTCTAGGTTGACTTTTGACTTTGTTTAATAGAGTCCCTTTTATGGGCCTCTTACGAAATTTATGATTTTAGTCTTTCTTAGCAAATGAGCAAGGTTCTTTCCATGGTTTGCAGAATTTGGGAAGATAGTCTAGTCTTTCCTTTTCCTATTAATGTTAGAATCAGCCTTTTTAAGCCCATCATTTTTAGTTGGAGTACACTTAAAACTTACAGGTTTACATAAGAAGAAATGAAATTCAGTGAAGCACTGCTAAGCCTCCTTACTTGCTCCAGTCATCTGATTGCTTGTACATTTAAGTTCCTATACATTTTGTCTTTTTGTTCACTATTACAATAGAAGAAGAGATACCATCAACATTTCCTGATTGCTTACATGGCATTAGGAGTTGTAAGAGCTCCCCAGCTGATTCTGATATAGTGGATATATAAGGGCAGGAAGGGAGAATGCAGGGAGGACCTCTGGCTGTAGTCCAGGAAGGGCTATTTCGTCACTGGCATTGTTTAGAATTGCCATCCCATGGTGATAATAAAACACCAGGCCAACTGAAGGTTTTATTATTGTTTTTAACTTCTCTACAGCAAGACACTCCTTATAGCCTGTACCCAGGGCCAACTGCCCCAACCCTTGGTACACCGATCTTTCAAAGAACAGCCAAGGGTGAGAACCACTGTCATGGAACCTTTCTGTCCCCAGCCCTCACATTCAATGATTTATCAAGTCCTGTGTGGGCTCCCTCTTACTTTTCTCACTTCTTTCACTTCTCTGTCCTTCTTCCATAAGCCTATTAGAGATCTTCAGTATTTATTTCTAGGACTTAGTCTCAGTCCCTACCAATCTGTCCTCCACATTGCATCCAGCCCAGGCGTTGTGCCTTTGAGTGCTAATGGGATTCTATCACTTTCTTTATCACTGAACCTTCCCTGTCTACCTGATCATCTTCCCTCCTGCCATTCCCTTGAAATAATCTCTCTAGACCAGAGCACTGTAGGCCATTGGGAACAAACCAATCTCTTCCATGTCACTGAGACTCTGCATTTGCTGTTCCTGACACCTGGAATTTTCTTTAACCACTGAGTTCTTATTGCATAGAAGACTTGATATCATGAATGAATGATGTGTTTAGGAAATTGGTATTCAGGGTCTATTATGTACCAGGCTTTGAACTGAAGGTTTTGCATGTTCCATCTCATGATCTCCACTTTGCAGAAGAGGAAACTGGGGCTCAGAAAGGCCTAGTGCCACACAGTGTTCCCATGCCAACCTCAGCATGCCACCATGCTCTTTTCAAGTAAACTATTTGGAGGATACATGGCCCTGTGGCCCTCAGAATAACAGAATCAGACAGGATAACCCTCAGTGTTTGGAATGGCATTGGAAGGGGGCCTTTTGGAAATATTTCACAGTGATGTTTTCCTCATTTACTGTGACATTGACTACATCTGTGGACACTCTCTGGGTTGCAGAATGTGTGTGGAAAGGGTTAATCATCCAGCCCATGTCGAGTCATTGATAGTATGTTTTCCTGGTGTCATTTAGCTTACTGACTACTCTTGCCTTAGTATAGCTCCCAACAAGGGCAGATATCCTATTTTTAAATCTTTTTGATATATTTGGGAATTTTAGGAAATCAATTTGTCTAAGGGCACTTCAAACTTTCTGATGCAGCATATTCAGTGACTACTGGGTGTGGTAGATATTCATCAAGTTCTGGGCTTGCCTAATACCTTTAAACACCCTTCTTATATTTAAGGACTTCTCTAAGTCATGGCACCTGACTGCCTGGGCTTGCTGTCCCAGCATCCCTTGCAGCTAGGGCAAAAATTGTGGCTCAGCCTCTCACAACCAGCTGCAGGATGTCAGGTTGGAAGCAAATACCATAAAGAAGGAGGTGCTATGCAGAATTCCTTCTAGCAAGAATGCTGAGAGACAGAATTCAACTGTTAAAGGCTGTAGCATGTCCTAACTATAAAATCCTGTGCCCAGCAACATGAATGTGGGCAGAGATGCCTAAGTCCAGTGGCCAAAGTACTAGCTTTCCACTAGTGGAGTTTAATGGTATAATTTTGACATCACTCTTGGATAGCTATCCTCTGAGCCTGATTCTCTGGCTCTCCTGAAGATTCTGAAAAGGATTAAATATTCTTCAGTAAACTCTCTTTCTGCTTAAACTAGCTTGAATTGGTTCTATTTGCAAATCTGACTGACAAAATAAGGTTGTTCCCTATCCTGTGGCTTCTGTTTTTCTATTTTAACAGCTTTTCAATGCCTTTCATTTCCAATCCTTGAAATTCATACATTATAATGCAACTATGAAGCACAAGAGATTATGCAGATCATTAGGGCCCAATATTAAAGACAATGTAATGTAAGGAGTCCTAAGTATTTACATTTAGGGTAGGCTCACCCTTAGTCTTCATATTCTCTACATAATTCCACAATTATAAGATGCTACAAACTTGATAAATCCTAATTAGAAAAAAAAATATTTAGCAAGTGGAGGTCTTCTAGTAAAGAGGCATCTTTCCAGGGCAGCTCCCTGAAGCCTAGTTGCCAGGCTCAGGCCATTCCCACTTGAGGCAAGATCCAGCCTGGTATAAAGGCTAGAATTTTTATTTGTCAGACCATCCTTGGCTGACTTTGGCCAGTGGCTCTGTTTTTTCCTCCTGCAAAACTCCATCACATACAGAGAAACACACATGTTTGGTTCTCAATGATAGACTTTTCCATTCTGTAATCATTGTTTCATGTGTGGATTTTATATCTCTGATTAAAGAGTTAATTTCTGAGGGGCAAGAACTGCATATCGTGTTTCTTTTGCATTTCTTACAGCGCTGAGCAGACTGTCTGAATGTTGTAAGGGTTTGTTTAATGAATATTTGCTGATTTATTTCTCTCCTGGGGCTGTAGACTCTAAATTGCATGGATGTCTCATCAGTCTTCAACAAGAGAGAGAGAATGAGAAAGAGATCTGAGAATCAATAAATAATAAACTCCAGGCATGAAGTTTGGAGCCAGAAAAGTTGAGGATACAAGTCTCAGCTTTGTGTGAGTAACCCACCTTAGTTTGTCATGTATGAACTGGGGCTAAAACAATACAGACTCAAACCACTTTACGGAGTTGGGAGCTTTGTAAGAGATAATGTGCACTTAAGTAAATTGTGATTATTATCTGGTCCACGTGAAATGGGACCAGAGGAGGAAGTAGAGAAGAGACTCTAAAATTGCTGTGTGGAGAAGGGATCATAGCTGACATGACCTATTGGGTTTGGTCCCACCTTCTTGGGTCCAACAGGTTTTGTAGCACCGGACTATTGGGTTTCCAAGTATATTAGGGGGCAGGAATCCTTCTCTTCATCAGCCACTCCTGACTAAAGCCATCAATTCTACCTCATATTTTAAATATCTAAACCCAAAGCCCAACGCCCTGTTTCACCCTCCCCTGGGTTCAGGCCCTGGTCCTCTCCTATAGCTTCAGCTGCTTCTGCCTCTGGTCTCTGACCTTCTCCTCCCATTCACATGGAGGCATCTTGCTCCAAAAAAGCAAAGCTTATCACCTCACTCTTCTGAACTCTGTTGCATATCTAGATCCATATATCGACGGGGTTTCTATATCTAAAGGGGGAAGCCCGGTTATGAGGTTGCTGCAGTCAAGTGAGAGATGTAGGGTAGATGGAGAAACAGGAACAGATTTGAGAAATAACAGATAAAATGATAAACTTACTCTCTCTGTACTATTAAACAAACTGTGAAACATGGTTGCCCCTAAGATTTCTTCTATTCATTCATCCAACAAGTATATATTGCAAGCCTACCATGTGACAGACACCATTCTAGGCATTATAGATGTGAGGGGACAACAAAGAAACAGATCCTGCCCTCTTGTAGCTCACAGTCTACTGAGAAGAGAAAGAATAAACAGAAAATCAGTAGGCAATCAATCAGGGCCATGGGATAGTGACTTGGGGAATTACTTGAGATAAACTGGTCAGGGGAAAGTATCGTCCTCTGAGGAGGTGATACTTGAGCTGAACCTAGGTGAGGAGGAAAAGTGAGATGGATGTAGAACTGGAGAATAACATCTCAGACAGAAATAAAAAAGAAGAGTAAAGGCCCTTGGGTGGGAAAGAGTTTGGTATTTTCAAGGAAAACATGCCAGTGTGAGTGCCAAGCAGAGGGCTGGGAAAATAGTACGGGATGGGGTGAAGAGGGAGGCAGGGGCAATTTCTGTATAAAGATTGATCGGTTCTTGTCAGTGGTTTAAATTTTCTTCTAAGATTGGAAGCCATTAAGTGAATCTGAGCCAGGAAGAGACATAGAATGGTTTATATATTAAAAGAGTCACTTTGGATCCTGGGCGCAGGAGAGACTATAGGGGTCAGGGCAGAAGTAGGGGTGAATAGATGTAAGGGGCAAGGTAGGACCGCGTGGTATTGGCTCTGGCTGAGTTGTTGGTAGCTTGACTAGGAGGTGTCCAAGGATATGGAGAAAAGTGGTCAATTGTAGGATCTATTTTATGGGTCAAGTTGACTGCTTGCTGATGCAATGACTAGATATGAGGGTAAGCAGCAGGAAGGAAGAATGACTTAGTATGGACGGTGAAGCCCTTTGCTAAGACAATTGGGAAAAGAATGAATTTGGGAAGAAAAGTTGAGTTTGACTTTGTGCACATTAAGTGTGAGGTCGTAGACACTTCAGTGGAGATGACAAACGGTGGTTGTAGAGATTTGTTTGGAGCTCTGGGAGAGGTCCTCGCTATAGATACACATGTGTGAGTCATCAGTGTGTGGATGATACAACAGTCATGGGGCTGGGAGGAATTACCGGGGAGAGAGTATAACTAGATCAGAGAAGAGGGTGGAGGACAGCCCTCCTTACTGGCAGAAAAAACCCCAGGCTGAGTTGCCAGGAGAGTGAGGTTAGAGGGAAAGCAGGAGGGTGGAGCTTCCAGGCTCCAACAGAAGGTGTGTCCAGGTGCAGATTGCAGTCAAGGGCATCCCTGAGAGGTGGAGGAAGACAATGGCAGACAAGTGAGGAGAACACAGGATTTGGTAGCATGTGGGTCATTATGGGGACTATGACAAAAGCAGTTTGGGATCCAAACTGTACTGGAGTACAGAGAAGGAGGGGTGAGAAACTGTAGCTGGTAAGGGTACATAGCTTTCAACAAGTTTTGCTGAGAGGCTGAATCATGAATGCTTTTGCTTTTCCTGTTTGTATATTCTTATTTTCCAACAACGACCATTTATTACTTCTATCACATGCACATTGCAGATAGCACTCCACTTATGAGAAAAGGAGAAATTCCTAGTAGAACAAGGCACACCTTCATCTTCTGTCCGCTGCAACCTCTCCAACTCCAGTCTCGCTATTCTTCACAAACACCAATGTCTTGTCTGCTGCAGTTATTTCATTCTTACTAGCTAGCATTCACCATATGTAAAAATTTGGAGTGTGGTGCCAAGCAGTAGCTGTGGCTGGGACTCCTGCCACTCTCAGCATCTGTAAGCCACTCCACCCCTCCCCACACACATCCAGGATCATTCGGTACCCACTTATCACCCACCCAGTTTCACTCGCGCGTCAGTCCCACAGCTCCAGACAAAGCTCATTTCAGCCTCCCTTCTACTTTCCTGGCTGGAAGAGTGGCAGGATAGGGTAACAGGGTAAAGATTAGGGCCTCAAAGTCAGATGCATACTAGCTCCTTTCTCCATCTGCCGCTTATTATCAGTATGACCTTGGGTAAGCCTATCTTTCAACCGTCCTGTGCCTCAGTTTCCTCACCTATAAATGAAGTTAGTAAAAGCCACATCCTGTCCGCTTTGGGACTCCTGCGGCGGCCCCCTTTGCCAGCGTTGCAAAGATAGTTGAGTCACAATAGGTGAGAACTAAGATGCTTCAGCAGTGTGACCCGCCAGTGGGGCCCCTCACATCACCGCGAGATGTCAGACAGTATCTCTCTTCCGGCACAGGGAGTGTGCTGGTCCGGTGACCCATCTTTCCAGTCGCCCCACACACCGGGTCTGTAATTACGCGCCCCCCCCACCCATACATAGCTGAGCCTGACGCGGCGGCGGCTCATGCGCCTTTCCTCCTTAGCCTCTCGCCACGGACCACACGTCTCATCCCAGCCTTGCCGCTCCGCCCCCAGCCCCGGGCGCGCCCCTCTGGCTTGCGGGCTCGGGTGTCGGAGCGGCCGCGCCCACGGGTCGTGACCTCTGATTGGCTGTGCTGAGGCAGCGGGCGGTCCGGGGGCGCACACACCCTCTTCGTGTAGCCAATGGGTGTGCGCGCGTCATTGACTGGGCGGTCCGCGAGCCCGCAGCCCCTCAATAAGCCACATTGTTGCACGAAACTCTAGCGCAGGAGTCCCCGGCCGCCTCTAGCAACAACGAGTCACCAAGTCCAGAAGATCCTCGGGCGAGAGCAGCGTGCGTGTGAGCTGGAGAGGTCCAGTCACCCAAGTGGAGCGGGGTTGCGATTGTTCCCAAGTTGAGCCTTAGTGACCCTGTGGCTGAAGTTAGCGCTTGACAGCCAGGCAACCCGACAAGTCGCCGGGAGTGATTTTTGAGAGCCTTCTAGCAGTTGTGACTCCCCAAACCTGTTTCTAGACACCCGAGACCCTTGAGCCGGGCGCGCCACCGCCGTTAGACTTCTTTGTGGGTCGCTCGGACTCACTGCTCCAGGTCGTGCCGCCAAACCCGGGTAAAAAGCTGCCTGACCGCTCCGCCCCTCCTTCCGCCACACGCTCCAGCCTTGGTTTCCCAACTTGGTTTCCGCTTCGTCGGGTCCTGGCAAAATGATCGCCTCTCATCTGCTTGCCTACTTCTTCACGGAGCTCAACCATGACCAAGTGCAGAAGGTAAGTAAGTGCGGGCCGGGGTGGCTGGCTTGCCTCTGACAAAGTGGCGTGGTCCCTGGCCCTCTGTCTATGTCTCGGCCTAAACTCTCCTTCACCCTGCCGGGACACTCTTCTCCCCCATTCCGGGCGGAGCGCGTGCGTTAAGTCTGGGCGGCCGGGAAACTCCTGGGTACGAGAAGCCACGTCCGCTAGGCATGGGCAGGCTTGTGCGCGCGTGCAAGGCGCTAGGGCTCCAGCTCCGCACCACTTTCCCTCCCTGCCTGCCACTCTCAGCGCGCTCGCGCTTTTTTTGCCCCCGTGAGTCCTTGAGGGGCGGGTCACCTGGTTAGAACTCTTAGACTGATGGGTCCATGTGGGAGTATCCCCTCTGTAGCAGTCCGAGTTCCGGCGAGAGCACGTGGGGAGAATCGTGGCTGGGGGAAGAGGCTCCGCTGCCGCGTGGGGGCGGGGGATGGGGAGAGGAGGTTCCCGCGCTAAAGGACAGCGTTTTGGGACAGTGCGGTTCCCTTTGGAGTTCCTCAGGCCTTGTGCAGAGACCAACCTGGGAGGGAGCTGGGAAAGAGACAGAGAAACTCCGCCCGCCGCGCCCCCTCCCCGGAACTGAGGTGCCCGGAACTGAGTCTCCGCGAGGGGCGTACGTCTCCCCCGACCTCAGCCCCGGGTCTGGGGTCCCCAGGGCCCGCCTCCGAGTCGGGGCGGACTTGGAATATTACTTCTGGCACTCCTGTTAGTTACTCGGAGAGGACCAACTCCTCCCATGCCCACTCCTCCCTTCTCCCTTGAGATTTTTATCTTTACGAAAACGAGCTTTTTATGTCCTTGGCCCTGACCTGTCTGTGCCCACCTCGCTCTCAGCAGCTACTCCTCCCCCAACCACCCTCCGCCCCCCCGCCCCCTCTATCGTTGGCCGGGTCATTTACATAAGAAAGAGCCTCTGGCCGGGCGGGGAGCCTAGCTCTCTGTGCCTCCGGGTATGGGGTGGGGGTGGGGCCTGGCTGGGCCCGAGGCGCTCTCTCTGTGGGGAGAATTTTCTGAAATGCTTGGGATTTCAGGATTGGCGCTACCAGGGGGCTCAGCTGGGATTTGAGAAAAGAGGATGGACGGGGGTGGGGGATGTCCAGTGCTGTGAGGCAATGACGGAGCTTTGCTCAATTATATACTTGAAGTTTCTGGGAAACTTCATTTTTTGGGGGGAAAATGTCTGGGAATCCTTAGATTCCTGCTCCAGGTTGTCGTAGGACAACCTGCTCGCACTCCCATTTTGCGGGGACTCAGAGCAAAGGATAGAATGATGGCGTTACCGTTTTGGTGTTTTTAGAGCCGTGGCAGATGAACCCCCAAATAACAGCATGACATTTCGTTACCCACCCTCAACAGAGGGTGGCTGAGTTGTTTTACTCTGCTCATGCAGGGCTGTTACTCTCTCACTCCTGGGATGTAGCCCGGCTCAGCACTTTACTTCAGTTTATTTAAGAACATGTCTGTGAGCTGGCAGCATCTTGGCAACTTCTTTGGGCTTCTCCACCCAAGAAATGAGTTAACACTTGGAAGACTGTCATCCCTTGGCACGTCCTCAAATACAAAACTGTAGTATCTTGAATCCAAACTGAGGGTCTTCTCCGTTGGGTGGGTATCGGTCCAGGACAGTTTATTATCTTACAAATTCACTGTTTCCCAATCCCGAGGAAGGAGGGCAGGACGGGAATTGTGGAGTTGTGCCACCCTCCTGTCCTGGAAGGGGGCCATCTCTGTGAAAAGAGAATTAGCCAGGGTATTTGGATATGAGTTCTAATCTATGTTTTTTTGCCCCCCCCCCCCCTTTTTTTTTAACCACAAGACCCTGAGCATGTCGCTTTGCCTCTTTGGACTGTCGGTTTCTTTTTGTAAGATGAGGATGACAATAGCGACCTCGTCCATCTTATGGAGTTGTGATGGTTAAGCACAGCAATGAGAAAAGGTGTTCTCATAGGCTTCTTGACCCTTGCGGCTTCTTTTCTGTGAAGTGTCTGGGGGACACTTGGGTGTATTTTCTCTAAATTACCAATGGGGGCAGAGTTGAGTCAGCCCTTTAGCTGGACAGGTGTCAGAACCGGGGACCTTGTCTCCAGACCTAGGTGAGCCCAGCTGATTCCAGCCGTAATTACGTAGGAAGTAGGAAGAGAATCAGAGAATATTTTGGAAGCATCTTTTCACGTTGCTGCTAGAAGGAAGAATTAGGAGAGGAGGAAGACACCTGTTTAATTCTAGCGTCTTCTGAAAAGGCCTTGATTTGGTTTCTTCAGATATCCCCCACTTAACATCTTCTGGGTTGTCGTCTGAGGCATGGAAAGTGAAGGTTCACCTGCCCAGAACTAGCCCCATCAGAGTCACTTGTCTCATGATGGAAAAGCCCGCTGTTTTGTGCCATTAAAAGAGGAGTAAGGGTTATTTGTTCGTTTTTGCCCATTGACACTTTGAAAGGCAAACACGTGATAGCTACTGTGTACCAGGAACTATTTTAAGCTCTTTATCTATGTTAATTCATTAACATTCCCAACAGCTCCATGAAGTAGATATGATTATAGCAAGTACTCACTTAAACATAGGCTCTATGACTTTAAGTTAAATGATGTATTACATAGTTAAAAAGGTACAATTTGTCTCGTCTGTTCAGCTTGTATCCTAATACTGTCTCTTCCCTGCTCATAAGGTAACTGTTGGTCGTAGGAATATTTTGTAGCTTTTGCGAATCGTTCACTTTGTATTGTCAAACTTCTATTTCAGACAGCTTGGGAAGCACTTTTTTTCTTTACCCTGAATGAATAGAATTCCCTCAGAGGCTCCTCAGACAAGGCCAACTTTAAAAAAAAAACATTTTTATTTTTCAAAGTGAAACTTCTTCAGCACCCCAAGGAGTTTGAGGGCAGTTAGGGGCCCTTTTCCAGGGGGAATCAAAACAACACAAACCACAACAGTTTTCTAGAAAAATCTGGCAGTCAAAATAAGGAGATATAATGTACTAAGAACTCAAGAACCCCAGAAAACTGGCTTCCTTTGTTCACATACTTCTGGTTTAAAAGACAACTCTTGATAACGGGTTTCTCATTATCATTGTTGAGTTTTGAAGTCAGCAAGTTTGGTTTGTTTTCCAACACTGTGTGTTGTCTGCCTTCCCCTTTCCAAAGCAGTGGGGGTGGGGGGCGGTGGCAAATCAAATCCCTGAGTTCATTGGCTGTGTCTTAGTAGCACACCCCATGGGTCATGGGGCATGCTTCCTTGCAGTCCAGTGGTTGTTTCTGTTAACTTCCAAAGCAGGTCTCTCCAGCTCAGTGCTATTGCCTTTTTGGGATGGGTTAGCCCTTGTGAGGGGCTATCCCGGCCTATCTTAAAGAGCAGGAATTGCACTCTACCCAAATTTACAGAGGCAAAAGCTGTTTTGTTTTTGTTTTTACTCTTCCTTTAGAGAATTAGTTGTCAACTCATAGTGATCCCCACCTCTTCCCAGCGGACATTCACAATATTTGGAGACGTTTTTGGTTATCACAAGGCAGGCAGGTGGTGATGTGTTATTGCATCCAGTAAGTGGAGGCGAGCGATGCGGCTAACATCCTGCGATGCACAGCACGGCCCTCTACAGCAGACTCTTCCGGCCCAAAGTATGTATAGGTTGAGAAACTGCATTAGAAGAATATGGTCCATTCCCCTTCAGTTTTACAGGGGTCAGTTCGGACCATGGCTCTCAGTGTACCATATCATGGGACAGTCACGGCAGGAATGGCTTTTTATAAAAGATGAATTTAAGGTGAGGTCTGCAGGTTCACAGCAGTCAGTGGATGTCCATTACCCCTGGTTGGAGGGTGGGTTACCTGTGTTACTGTTTTTCCGGCCTCAACCAGGAGAATGTGTGCAACAGAAGCACTCTAAGAAGCCAGTGGGAGAGAAGTCTTCTCAGTTGTCCCCAGGAGAGTCTCACCCTGCTGTTGCTGGGGTTTCCATGGAGGCCGGGCATCCTCCAGGCTTCTGAACGCGGCAGGCATTTGTGTTGAATGAACTTGAGCTGGGGAGCTCCCATAGCTGGGAGCAGAGGAGAGGGGCTGCTGATTCCCAGTGAGGGGCAGTCCAGCAGTCACGGGGAGAGGCTGTGTGGGGGGGTATAAGACCAGGCTCCGTGGGGTTGAATCCTAGCTCACTGCAGAATCAGCTGTGTGCACTTGGGCTGGTTAATTTAACCTCTCTAGGCATGTTTTTTCTTCTTGTAAAATGGAGTGTTTGGATAACACCTTACTGGGGTTGGTGTAAGGATTAAAGAGTGCGTTAATATATGTGAAACTTAGACTGTGCCTGACACATGGTCAGTACTTTGTGTGTTCAGGATTGGTCCATAAAGAAAGACACTGAGATAGATACTCTACTGTGCTATTCATCAGGGCAGGAGCAAAAGAGACCCTGCTTCTTTTTTTCCCAAGGGCTTTTAGGGCATAGAGGTTGTGACTCATTTTACACTGTTTGATGTCAGATCGGAGTGAGGTTCTGACCCATTTACGCTCACTGATGCCAGATTGGAGCAGAGGACAGGGAGAGCAGAAGAATGGAAAGTTCCTAAAGCTGAGGTATTAAGGAAGTGTCCTCATTGTCCCTTCAATTTCTGAAACCTCTTTTTCTAGATGGAGGAGACTCATCTTTGAGTCCTTCCTCCAACTGCTTTCCTTCTGGTCCTCTGGGGAGCTAGCACCCCTACTGGGAGTCTCTGGGACGCCTTGGTGATTGGTGCACCTCAGGTTGAAGCGTCCTCCATGAGAGACACAGCTGCACTGAAGAATCGCAGCATTGGTTCAGCCCCTTCTCACTGTAGAAACCTAGTCCCATCCTCAGTACCTGCCCCAGAGGGCAGAGGGACAGAGGCTCCCAGGGCAGCTGCTGAGGCCACTTTTGCTGGAGTTGGCCAACAAGGCACTTGGCTCATCCTTCTTCACATCTGCCCCAGAGTTTGGCTTCCCATGGGAGAGACTGCCTGAGCAGCCCTGCGCTGTCACAGGTCCAGGTTGTGGGAGGTTTTGGTCTCACTGACCCCATAGGGTTTCACTGGAAGGAACAGTCATTCTCACATTCTTTTGGCACATTGGGTGCGGGGTCCCTGGCCATTCTGGGCCTCAGCAGAGACATTTTTGCCCCTCATGCAGAGGCTCTGGGCTGTCTGTTGTGGTCCCTCCTGACAGGGATACCTGGGGTTCTTGACGAAGCCAAGGGGGCCCTTTGTGTGGAACCCACACTCTGCTCCCCTCATCCCTGTGCAGCCTTGTCTTGTCTAAACCCAGTGGGGAGTCTTGACTTTGTTCTCTGGGGAACAGGAGCCAGAGAATCCCCGTTCTCCCGGAGCGCTGTCCTCTTTCTGTGGTGGCTATGGTCTCTGCACTTTCACCGGTGGATCTCTAGGCATTTCCTTGACATTGCTTCCTAGAAGGCGCTTTCAGTCAGGACAGAGAACCTGGCCTTGGGAGCCCAAGGCACTCACCTACCCACCCACCCACCCAGCCTTCCCGCCCCAGTGCACCCTTAGCTCAGTAGCCCCTCCCTGGAGGCGGTCCCTGTTCTTGAAAGGCATTCCCAACCTCATCCTTCTGGTAGCTGCATATTGTCTGATAGGGAATGAAGCCAGATAATCCATCTGGCAGCTTTAATTAG
>PVKM010021154.1:0-22810 GCA_004027735.1 Carollia perspicillata
ATGAGTATGCCCCTCCAGGCCAAACAATTAATAAAGACTACTACCTAAGTGTTCTTCATCAGTTAAGACATGCAGTACAGTCAAAACGACCACAGTTGTGGGCAACTGGTGATTGGCAGCTTCATCATGAAAACACATCACTCAGGCATCATGTCTCATGCAGTTTTTTGGCAAAAATTAAATCATCCAGGTAACTCAGATCCCTACTGCCCAGACTCAGTGTCCTGTGACATCTGGCTTTTTCAAAAAACTAAAATCACCTTTAAAAGGGAAGAGGTTTCAGACTATCAATGAGATTCAGGAAAATACAATGCAGTTGTTGATGGTAATTTCAACAAAGGATTTTGCAGTATTTTAAACAGTGGAGGAGATGCTGCCAGAACTGTGAGGTCGTAAGATGTCTACTTCGAAGGGGACTAAGGCAGCATTGTCCTATGTACAATGTTTCTTGTATCTTGTAATTTCTTCAATAAATGTCTCCACTTTTTATATTACATAGATGGATACTTTCTAGACAGACCTTGCATTTCCATTGTAATTCAGTTAATGTATATTTTTACATTTATTGTTTTATATATATATAAACTGGAGTCATTTTTATTCACCCACATATTTACTCCTCTGGTGTTCATAATTTTCTCCTATATTTCTTTTTTTAAAGATTTTATTTATTTATTTTTAGAGAGAGGGGAAGGGAAGGAGAAAGAGAGAGAGAGAAACATCAATGTGTGGGTACTTCTTGTGTGCTCCCAACTGGGGACCTGGCCCACAACCCAAGCATGTGCCCTGACTGGGAACTGAACAGGTAACCCTTTGGTTTGCAGGCCCATGCTCCATCCACTTAGCTACACTAGCCAGGGCTCCTCATATATTTCTATGTTACTTATAAAATCATTTTTCTACCTGTAGGAAGTCCATTTTGTTTTACAGAAGTGAGACTGTGGTTGACAAAATTGTTCATTTTTTTCTTTGACTAAAACTTTTTTTCTTATTTTGAAGGATAATGTTTGTGTAGAAAACAAATTGGCAATTATTTTTTTAATATTTCAAAGGTGACATTTCATAGTAGTCTACCTTCCATCATTTCTGTTTAGAAGTTAGATGTCAGTCTTAGTGACTTTTTTAAGACATTGATATTAAGTTTTTCTTCTTGTATTTGGTTTTCAAAAGATTTTATGAAATACTTAGGTTGTTTTCCTTTGTTTATCTTCAACTTGGGCCTCCCAAATTTCTTGAATCTCTCAGTTTACATATTTTACCAGTTTTGGATATTTTAAGTGTTTTTCCCCATTTTCTCTCTTTTTTACTCTGTGACTCCTGATTATATATATGTTAGATCTTTGGATCATCCTATATGTCTCTATTCACTTTTCATTCTAATTATCTTTATATGCTTAATTTTCTATATTTGTATTTGACTTCTCTTTCAATTCACTTATCTTATATAATACTCTCTCCAATCTGCTCTTATAATCTACCTGTTGAGTTCTTAATGTTAAACATTGAATTTTTCTCTTCTATACTGTCACTATGTTCATTTTTTCAGAATTCTCTAAATAAATTTTCATACTTTTTCTACTTTTTTCATCTTCTCTAATAATGTATTAATCATAGTTGTTTCAAATACTTTGGTTTATAACTCTGATATCTAGAGCTCCTATTATTTTCCATTCTTTTCCTCTTGATTGCCCATATTTTTCATGTCTTTTTTGCATGTATCATAATAGTTGGTTGTGTCCGACACTGCACATAAAAAATGAGGATCTGAACGATGTTTTCTTTTACCAGAGAGGGTTCCTCCTTTCCTCTGTAATGCAGTTCAAGTAAGAAGCTGATTATACTAGCCAAAGAGAAACTGATCTGAGTAAGAGATGGATGGTAGAGTCTCAGTCTACATATGTTTCAACCCTCTTCCTTGAGAAGGGTTATTTCAAGCTTTTTGATTAACAGCCAAGTTGGTCTCTTTCTCCTCGAACCTGAACAACTTCAGGATTTCTGCCTCTTTTCTTCATAATTTCAAGACCGGTCTTCAGCCTCCCACTCCAAGCATCATAGTAACCTAGAAAATACCTTGATTGAAAAACTAATGGAGTACTTAACTGGCTCATTCCCCCAGGTATATCTTTTATCTCACTTTGTCTTTTTGAAGCTTTCAGACTTCCTTCCCTATCTTGCTCCAGTGCTGCTGCGGATCTGTAGAACTGAGCCAATGTCTCATTCACAGGTAGTAATTTAGCTTTGCATTTGAAGAAGCTCTTAGAAAGCTCTGGGTTTGACTCTCCAGCCTCCTAGGACTGCTGAAACCACATTGCTTGTTTCATTTTCTCCCTGAAAGTGGCTCAATGCCTAAATGAAACTCAATCTGCAGGCCCAATCCTGAATCAGTTACATTTCCCAAAGGGAAAAATTCTTAGGATCTAGCAAATGTCCTCAAGATTTTTTAAAAAATAGCTCACCTTAGTTATCCCCTCATCCTATGCTCTTTCTGTTCTTTCTCCAAGGCTAGGTAGCTAGGTACAAGGGAGTGGGGGGTGGGGGGGGGAACTGACTAGGGGGGTTTGACTTGAACAAGATAAAGGTGAAGTAAACAAAGGCTTACAGAGATAAGAAAAAATAGCTTAATCCTTTTCTCATCATCTTACAGAAGTATTGTCTGCCCCCTGCCTATATTCAACTAAAACTTCATTCTTTTTTTAAATATTTTATTTATTTATTTTTAGAGAGAGAGAAAGGGAAGGAGAAAGGGTGGGAGAGAAATATCAACGTGTGGTTGCTTCTCATGTGTCCCCTATTGGAGACCTGGCCTGCAACCCAGGCATGTGCCCTGACTGGGAATCAAACTAGCGACCCTCTGCTTCACAGGCCGACGCTCAATCCACTGAGCTATACCAGCCAGGTTAAAACTTCATTCTTATGTGTTCCTTCTCTACTCACTAAATCTAATGACCATTTTTCAAGTTTGGCTTTTCATTTACCCTCCTATAGGACCTAATCCAATGTCTCAGAGACATCATAATCTTACTTAGAAGGTATTACATAGTTTATTGGTCTTATCCATTTTTTGATGAAAAAAAAATGTATTTTACAGTCTCAGTCATATAGTTCATTAATCTTGATTAAGATTGGTTTGCATACCCAAACAAAATACCTCATTACTATAGCCTATATTAAATTTAAATACTATGTACTATAAGCATAATAGTCTATGAAGTTTGCATAAAGGCTAAAGTTACAGAAAAGAGAGCATATATTACTGAGTTCCCTTTTAAAGAATCCAGGAACAATGACCAAAATGTTTCCAGCTTGTTAATGCACTTGCACTCTGAATCATGGTCATTAGTTTATGCTTGCTTTTTTCCAAAGGTATTTATTATCATAACATGCGACAAATTGAACTCACTCTGAAAAGTTAAAACCATAGACCCTTTGGCCCTTTGACTACCAAAATTTAGCTTGTTCAGCACTTAGGGTTGTTGGCAACACTGAGGTGGCATTGGAAAGTGAAAGAAATTGCATGCCAGCTTCATTCATTTTGAGAGCTTTCAGCACTGGTTTACACAATGGAAAAATCTCAAGGACATTCCCTGTGTCTGTGTGTTTATAACGATTACACGAAAGTCAAGCACAACTCCAAGAAGTGAATCACGCTAAATGCTTTGGAGTTAAAATACTGAGTATGTGGACATGTGAACTAAGGTTCCCTAATAGAGACTGCTACTTTTATGAAATTACTTGAAGATCAGGGCAGGGCATTTGCTGCATTATGAAGATAAGGTTGATCACATAGATGAGCCAAAGTAGGGAGTCAATTTTAGATATAAATACATAGATTAATATAGTAATTCAAAAATTCATAAATTTGAGAATCAGTATTTTTTGCATTTGTAATATTATGAAATGTACATGCCATTAAAAACAAATGTTAACCCTTTTTTTCAGCCTATTTAACGTCCACTTGGGATGCACCATAAAATTCTTGGCCATGGCCCACAAAGATCATCATGGTCAGGATCCTTGCCTGTCTTTGGAATCTCACCTCTCCACAAAAGTTTTGCATTTAAGAGACTTTAAATTAATTGACATTCAAGATGCATAATGTTGTTCCTTCTACCTAGAATTTCTTTCTGCACCTTTCTTCTTAGACAGTGAACCCAATTCAAATGTCACCTTTTCTGTGATTCCTTCCCTGACCTCCCTAAACATAGTTACATAATTTCTTTTTCTTGCTCTTATAGTGTTTTATCCCTCTACACATATTACAACATCATCGCATTACCATCTCTGACTTTTGCATCCTTCATGGCAGGGAAAACATTCTAAATAAATTGATATCCCTAAAACCAGTATTCTACCTGAAGCTTAGAAGCTATAATTAATAAGTGTAATAGAAACAAAGAGAGAAGGAAAGAAGAAAAGAAAGACTTTAGGCTTTAATTATGACAAAAAAAATCCAGGACCTAATTTGCAATTAGTAAGTCCACAATATGAGGAAATAGCCCTATATATTCAAACTTGATTAATATAATACAGAAGGGAGTTTGCAATAACTCCCTTTATAATGGAGTTTATAATGCAATAATATCAGATGTAAAGATACAGCAAGTTACATTTTGGTTTCACTATGTTTTACTTTGCCTTCCTCCAATGATACTTTATTTTCTGTCCTGTTCATTTCCTGTACAGAATTTGTTTTCTGTTTTATTACTTTACTCATTATTCAGCTGGTTTCTCTGTTCAGTGCTGGCCACTGATATGGCCTTTAGGTATCATGCTATAACATAATTCTCTATTTTCTTTATTATTTTAAGTTTTATAGATTTAAAATTAGAGTTGCTGACATGTAAAATTGATATGGGTTGATGACATACCAAATGCCCATTCTGTTCTCTGAGACAGAATCAGGGATTCATTAAAATGTGGACACAGTTCAGATATGCCCAAAGCTCAAAATAGTGTATTCTTCTATTTGTGATAGTTACATAGTGCTTATGAGTCACAAAGTATTTACATGCAATATCCATTTGATTATTTACAATACCTTCCAGGTGGAGAATCTAAGGCTCCAAACAATGGACACACAATTACTTAGCCAGCAGAGCCCGTTAGAGCCTAAAACTGTCTTCTGACTCCTGTTCTTTTCGAAAAGGACTCAGGGACAACAGTGAGGGAGGGAGTATAAGGAGACTAAGTGGTAATAGAAAAACTACAATAAAAAAATAAAAGCTTAATAGAATAAACTATACCATAATTGTCTTCTTGACTTGCTTACTCCCTGGCCCCTTCTTGATATGCCCCTACAAGAGAGTTAGTTACTCTGAGTGCTGTCTAACCACCTGCTCCTTTAAACTTTGATGCTGTACCTAAGCTTCTTTTCATGCCTATGAAGAAACAAAGGAGTGCAGGTCAAAGTCTAGATGCCTGTATGAGACACAAGGGCTTGCTTGATGAATGAACTCCTTATTAAACTACACTTCAGTATTTACTGGGTTTAGGTCAATTAGCATGAATAAAGAATCCTGTGTGGTGGTCATTGATGTTGTTCACCAAATATTTTTCGTTCTCCTGAGTAATTTTTAGGGATATACTTCCTTGCCCTTGAAGTTAGGTGTAGCTATCTAAATGTTTTCAACAATGACATGTGAACAGATGTGATATGTGTCACTATAAAAGAAAGAAAGAAAGCTATAAAAATCAGTGTGTGATCTTCCTTGTTTTCTTGTGCTCTCCCTCCCTTCTTTTTCTTTCTTTATTTTTTGAAGATTTTATTAATTTATTTTTAGACAGAGGGGAAAGGAGAGGGAAAGAGAGGGAGAGAAACATCAATGTGCGGTGGCCTCTCATGCAACCCTACTGGGGACCTGGACTGCACCCAGGCATGTGCCCTGACTGGGAATCAAACCAGTGACCCTTTGGTTCACAGGCAGTTGCTTAATCCACTGAGCTATATCAGTCAGGGCCCTCCTTTTTTCTTATCTTGACAATCTGGCCACATGAACATGTGGCCTCTCCTATATGAATCTATATGCCTGTTTCCTGGCATAAGACATTGAACAGATCTCCCCAGCACTATCCTGAAGAAGGCAACCTACAATGAACAGGTAATTTGAGCAAATGTCTTAAACCTCCAAAATGTTGGAGTTGTCTGTTACCAAGCATAACTTAGCCTATCCTAATATAGTTTTTTAATTTAATCTTCATTGTAGTTTTCCATTACCATTTAGCCCCCTTATATCCTCCTCCCCCAGACAATCACTGCATTGTCATCTATGTCCATAAGTCCTCTCTCCTTTTTGCTCAATCCCTCCAGCATCCAACCTTCCCCCACCCTTAATTGTCATCCTGCTCTCCATCTCTGAATCTGTCCCCATTTTCCTTGTTAGTTTAGTTTGTTCATTAGAATGTTATTCTAATTCAGTAGTAATTCCCAATGGAGTAAGCCAACGAAGTCTTTTTGAATCTTTGAAATTTTAGTATGGACTGATCTTAATTAAGAATTTCTTCTTAATGTGCCAGCTTCAGCAGCACATATACAAAAATTAGACTGATACAGAGAAGATGAGCATGGCCCCTGCTCAAAGATGACATGCAAATTTTTGAAGCATTCCATATTTTCAACAAAATAGGTGGATCTACAGGGTATTGTGGTAAGTGAAATAAGCCAGACAGAGAAAGACAAACAGCATGTAATTTTATTTATATGTGAAATCTTAAGACCAAAATAAATGAATGAACAAAATAATAGAAACAGATTCATAGACACAGACCAGACTGATGGTTACCAGAGTTGGAAGGGCAGCTGGAGGGGAGCTGAGTGAAAAAAGTGAAGGGATTAAGAAGTACAAATTGGTAGTCACAAAATAGTCATAGAGATATAAAGTACAGAATGGGGAATATAGTCAATAATATTATAATAATTATGTCCAGTGCCAGGTGGGTACTTGAAATATTGGGGGGACCATTTTGTAAAGTATATAATTATCTAACCACTATGCTGTACAGTTGAGGCTAATACAAAATAATATTGAATATAAACTGTAATTGAAAACTAAAAAGTGAAAATAAAAATATTTTTTAAAGGAGTTTTCCTTAAGCTTATTATTTAAACATGCAAAGGCTCATTGGCAGCCCATTGCTAATAAACTTTTCAATAAGTATGTCAGTCTATCACGCTGAACAACAAACCAGTGGAAGAAACAGTTTTATGGATAGCCATCTGTCTGAGGGGATCTAAGAGGAGTGATAGAATGTCTGCCCTGAGAAACTTCTACTTTTCCTGTCCTCCCCTAGTCTTAACTGCTTCCAAAGGTCACAGTCTCAAGACCAATTCTTCCTGTTGAGTCAAGCTAGACAATTCTTCCTTTACAGACTTCAGACAAGGACTAATCTTGGCAAACTCTCTAAGATACATAGAGGTTGAGACACACTCAATTATTGCACCTTGATTCTCATCCAGCCTAAGAAGTTGGGTACTTCATTTCACAGATTTCAGAGTCCCTTTGGGCTTTATTAGTCTCGACTAGCAGCCCCAGGCAAAAAGGATGCCTGCAGTGAGTAATTTGAGAATTCATTAATGGACTAAGCAATTTCCAGTTCTGTCCGTGGCTACCTCTCAGATCCAGCCAGCTCAGGCCAAATCCTGTCCACACATGTGCTGGCCAGTTTTCCTATCAAAGCCATGAAGGCCGTCTGAGCACAGCTAAGGGTAGAATTTAGCCCAAATCTGTGTTTAAACTTAATATCCGTATTACAATTCTCATCGGAAATTCACCCTCATGAGTCAAGATTGAATTCCCAAATATGAAATTTGAGTAAACAAGAACTGGACACAGAGAGGTGCATTTATGTCTCCCAAGTCAGCATGAGCAAGGGTTCATCCAAACCCTGCCACCGTGGTTTTGCTCATCACCTATCAATATTGGGCCATCGCACATCTTGAAATCTCCATTTTTAGGTTTGAACATATTTTTTAATGCTAACTAACATCTTTTAATTCGTGTATAAGTTGTAATGATTACATTTTACATATATTTAAATATGGTTATCAGTTTCTAAATAAATGCTAAGGAAAGTTACATTAAACTATGATTACATTCAATTAAATAAGCCAAAAAAATGTCTCTATCAAAATTGTGATACAAATTCTAAAAACCTCAGGGATAGAATATTGCAGGAAAATGCAGAATGAGCAAACCCACAGAAATAACAGACTACCTTTCAGGCACACTATCCCTTTCTAAATCACTTGAGATATACTGTTTCCACACTCTGGGAGAAAGAAAAAAGGCCAGACCACATTCATCATCCCTTGCCAGGAAATAGCTGTGGAGATTCTCTTAGCTTGTGGCTGCATCAGTTCTGCAATAGCTGGGTATGTGTGTGGCACACATCAGGTCTGCTATTTTCCAAGGAGGACCCTGGGCCTCCTGAAGTGTTACAGAGCCTTCTGGCTCTGTGGGGAGATGTGGGGGGCGGGGGGAGTTGGGGCTGTGGCTCCCGTTTATGTGTTGGGATGGGGCTGCATGTGGAATAGAGGTAGCACCTGAGAACACATGCTTGGCATCTGTGGAGACCACCAGTATGAAAACCATTTATGTGACAAGACTAATTCCAAAGGGAAGAGGAGTAACCATCTCCCCCCTTCATTTCCCACAGCCGCAACCCTTCACACAGCTGCTACTCTGGGCTTAAGAGAGAAGAAAAACAGAAGAGAAGTGGGACACTCTGCACTGGTTTGACTGCTTAGAAGTGGGCAGAGTGTAAGGAAAGCCACCAAATGAAGAGCCTAGGTTAGCTCTCCGTACTTCCTGTATACCATTTGGTGTGGGCCATTAAGCTGCGGTGCTACCCCACCCAATACCACACAGGCTGACTTCCTGTTCACACAAAATGCTCTGCAGTGCAGGACACTGTCCGGGGCAACTGTCCCTCCTGTGGTGACTCTGCAGTCCAGCCCTGCAGTCTCTGCTCCCTTCACCTGACAACACAAGGCCCTTGGTCAGCATGGCAGTAAGAGAAAGAGAGCAGGAGAATCCCATACCAGCCATTGGGATTTGAAGTAATACCTCTCACTCCTGTTCACATTTTATTGGTCATTTATAGTCCCCTCTAGATGATGTCCGACTTTAAAGGATGTGGGATTGCAGTCCCTATAGATCTGAAAGTGGATATTGGTGAATATCAGAAGCAGGTGCCCTTTTCTCTGAAGCCCTAAATTCAAGTTCTAGTTACAAGTAGCCTCAGTTTTCCGAAAGGATTCACCTACCCATTCAGTGATGTCCAGTTAGTTATTCTTGCCTCTAGATTCAAGCTCCCTCCCAGCCCCACCAAGGGAAGAGAGACAGGAGGAAAGTACACAGAGTGTGTCTGCCCTGTGTTTCTGAAAGCAGAGCGTTGATTCCCTAGACACACAGAGTGTGTCTGCCCTGTGTTTCTGAAAGCAGAGAGTTGATTCCCTAGAGTTGATTCCCTAAAGGCTAACTGTTTTAAGCAGTTCTGCCTCCTCTCGGCCCCAATAGCTATTTATGCTTAGAAAGAAATACTGACTTATATTTCTCTGGGCTTTGTCTTTATGCCTTTTGTTTTATGACAAAATTTTCTTATTTGATTCCTGGGTAGATATTTTAGTGAAAAAAGGAAAGGAAGAAGGAAGGAAGAATAGAAGGGAGGGAATTAGAGAGGGACAGAAGGGAAGAAGAAGAGAGAGGGAGGGAAAAGTGAACTTGCCAGATTATAAAGTTCTCCCCAGGACATCAATGCCTATGGTTTGCAGTGCATTTGCATTATGCATAATGCAATGCATAAGCTTCAGAACAACCCTCAGAAGAATATATATGTTTATCCCCGAGTTACCAGTGAAAAACTAAAATGCAGAAGGTTATATGAAGCAAATTTTGAGCAGAAGTAGAAATAAGGCTTACTCAGGGACAGTTTCTATTTATTTCCATAAAAATGAAAACCCAAATACAAGACCATGTTTTAACATACTCCTGGTCTCTTATGGATGTCAGACATTACTTGCTTTTTATCCCAGTGGTTATTTTCATCTTTGACAACATGTAGATTAGCTTTGTCTAAGTGGTTGCCTTAAAATCCCTGGTATCCTCACCTGCCTCCAATCCACTGAAACTAAACCTGGGAACACAAACTGTGCCTGCCCTTATTTTACATCATAGACAGAGCATTTCTGTGAGTATCCCAAGGCTTCTCTTCCAGCCCTCAATGCCAACTCATGGCCTATGGGTACCCAGCTTGCCCTGCCTCACCTCCCCATGAATGGGGCTCCAGTTCAAGCCAGCTCACTCGGGTGGTTTGTTTTATACCCCGAGCCACACCTTGGAGGTTACAGGTAAGCATGGGAGAACTTGCTGAGGTCTGTGGGCTCATGGGCACAATGCTGAATGGTCCCTTCAGCCCAGAATTAAAAGCCAGGCTTTAAAACAGAAAAGCAAAGGCTCCAATTTGCCAAGCTGCTCAGAAGAAAAATGTGAACGCCAGCAGCCCTGGCTGCCAGCAGGACTGCTGAAAGGTATGGGGACTTGCAGAGGGAGGCAGCAGCGTCATGATCTCCTGGAGTCAGGGCCAAGGCCGGCCAAGAACTCTGAGAGAGGGAGGGAGGGAGCAGGAATGTGTCTCCCAACAGCTCGTTTGAGAACAAGCAGTTGTTTTCCCCAAAACCATCTGTGAGACTCCCAATTTGAGCCCGGGAAAGAAAAGGGCAAGACAGAGAGACAGAAGTGAATTACTGGAAAAAGCAGGTATCTCTTTGGGACCTGCGAAGGCAGCAGAAAGACTGTCTACTAGTCTGTTAGTCTTGGCAGATGCACATCTGTGAATCTGGCCACAGTCAGGGTTTCTAAGGCCTTGCTTCTGGAAAACGTGGCAAGAGTTCAGCCTGAAATGTGGACTGTGGATGGCTCTGGCGTGATCTAAGTCAGAGGAAACTGTGAGCTCTCAACCTAGATCCCTCAACACGGAGTCTGTCACATGACAGAGTGACTAGTTTGGTTGGCCCTTACTTGCAGACTGTCTTTAGATCATGGAAGATT
This sequence comes from Carollia perspicillata, assembly GCA_004027735.1. Classification (NCBI taxonomy): domain Eukaryota; kingdom Metazoa; phylum Chordata; class Mammalia; order Chiroptera; family Phyllostomidae; genus Carollia; species Carollia perspicillata. The sequence continues at coordinate 11,046 of PVKM010021154.1, forward strand.
CTGGGGGAACATGTCTCAAATTAGACTGAATCTCCCAAGAGATAGGTCCATCCAAGTTTTCTATCCCTCTTAATTGCAGACTGAGTGGTGTTCTGAAGTATAGGTGATTGATGAGGATGTCATCATTGAAAATTAAGATGCCTAGGGTACTGTTGGTAGGAATGCAGACTGCTGCAGCCACTGTGGAAAACAGTATGGAGTTTCCTCAGAAAACTAAAGATGGAACTGCCTTTTGATCCAGTGATTCCACTGTTGGGATTATACCCTAAGAACCCTGAATCACCAGTTCAAAAGAACCTATGCACCCCAATGTTCACAGTAGCATTATTTATAATAGCCAAGTACTAGAAGCAACTTAAGTGCCCATCAGTAAATGAATGGATCAAAAAACTATGGTACATTTACACAATGGAATGCTGTGCAAGAGAAAGAAAGAAGAAACTCCTATCTTTTGTGATGAAATGAATGGAACTGGAGAGTATTACGCTAAGTGAAATAAGCCAGGCAGCAAAAGACAAATACCATATGATCTCACTTATAAGTGGAACCCAGTCAACAAAACAAACAAATGAATGGAAATAAAGACTGTGGAAATAAACAAACCGACAGTGAGTAGAGGTGAGGTGGGAGGGAGATAACAGGGGAAAGTGGGAGAAGGGGTGATTCAAGGAACAAGTATGGAGGACCCATGTGCATGGACAATGGGACGGGGATTTACTGAGGAAGCAGGGTGGGGTTTGAGAGTGGCAGGTCAGGGAAGAGCAACAGAGAGAAATACGAGACAACTATAATTGAACAACAATAAAAAATAAAAAAGATATTACCTCTCAAAAAAAGAAAATTAAGAGGCATTTTACCAAGCACTCTTCCCACACAATAGAAGGCACAGAGCTTCCTCTCAGCTATTTAGAATTCTGCAAAAAATATATCTTTCCTTCATGCCCATAGGAGCTGTCTTGTTTAGGAATGCTTTTGGTTGCAAGTAGCAGAAAGCCTACAGTACAGCAGCTCAAAACAAATACAGGTGTATTTTTCTCACATTAACAAGATTTTGGATTTAGACAGCAGCTGGCATTGATTCAGGAGCTCAATGACATCAGCACCAGCACCTCTGAGATTCTTTTACCTTTCCTTCGTGCCTACCTTTTGCAGCATCACATCAGCAAAGAAGTAATTGTGGTATATATATAGAGAAAGAGAAAGAAGGGATATTATTCAGTCTTAGAAAGGAAAGAAATCTTGCCTTTTGCAACAATGTAGGGAAAATTTGGAGGGCATTAAGCTAAGTGAACCAAACCAGACACTGAAAGAAAAAATACTGCTTGATCTAACTTATATGTGGAATCTACCTAGAAGCAGAGAGTAGGACAGTGGTTACCAGGGGCAGGGAAGGGGGGTTGATATTGGCCAAAGGGTACAAAGTTGCAGTTATGTAAGATGAGCAAGTCTAGAGGTCTAATGTGCAGCATGATAGCTATAGTCAATAATACTGTACTACATACTGGAAATATGCTAAGAGGGATTTCAGGAGCTCTGACACACAAAAATTGTGGTTAACTATGTGTGTAGATGGATGTTAATTAGCTTGGCTGTAGTAATCACTTCCCTACGTGTATGCATATCTAAACCTTATGTTGCATACCTTAAATATATATAACTTTATTTTTTAAATGACTGCCACTTCATTGGGCATTATGTGCAAAGTGAGCAAAAGGGCAAAGGGCACTGTCCCTTGTGACAATCCCCATTTATCAGTATATCAGCTCCATGGAATCCCCATCAGCCCTCTGGGTGTGTCCCACCCATCAGGTCTCTGTCACACAGCCACACTGGGCATGAAGGAGGCCTAGGGAGGTGAGAATTTAGCTGGACACCTTGCCAGCCTGAACAAAATCAGGGTTCTATCAACTACGAAGAAGAAATGGCCACAGGGGCGGCAACTCGCAGTGTCTGCCACACCCTGTGCATAGCACTGATCAAATTGCATTGAAATGCTTTGTCTCTGTCTCCCCTCCCATAAGAATTAATGGCACTTGGCAGACAGAGGCATCCAGTCATCCTTGTATTCCCAGTAAGTATATGGCACACTGCCTGGCACAAAATATTTAATAAACATAACACAACCCCCCACCCCGCCCCATGCAGCAGACTATCCTAAATCCAGGCCTACATGTAGGAGCAGAAGCTTCTTCTTTTTTATTCTTTCCCATGGTAGCTTTTATTTTTCCCTAGAAGGATAGTCAAATTTTCCTACAGGCATTCATTTAGATGATATACACATAAGTTTTCTTCTAAAGTGCCAAAACTCATACACTTCTTTTTTCCCCCCAGATTTTATTTATTTATTTTTAGAGAGAGGCGAAGGGAGGGAGAAAGAGAGGGAGAGAAACATCAATGTGAGAGAGAAACATCAATCAGTTGCCTCTCACATGTGCCCCACCCAAGATTGACCTTGCACCCCAGGCATGTGTCCTGACCAGAATTGAACTTGCGACCTTTCACTTTGTGGGATGACAGCCTACCAAATGAGCCACACTGGTCAAGGCAAAACTCATATAATCTCCGTAACTGCAGATAAAAATTATAATGAGCATAAGAACATACCAACTTAAGTACTCAAGATCATCTCAAATCTTGGAGAGTCCCAAGTTTCTGTCACAGAGGAAGAATTTTGCTGTTAAATACTTGAACTAAAATCTAGGCAAGTATGCTCTATGTCTTCATCTTCTGATTCTTAATTTCCTGACATACTGCAAGACTCTTATTCAAATCTAATTATGTAACAGCAACACCTGATTTTTGTAAAACTTTTTGTAAAAGTTTGATTTAAAAATTCCTAGATCAACTTCACTTGCTAATTTTCTATTTTATTGTTTATATTTTTCTTTGTTTTATCTCTTTTCCTTCCACAATTTCCCAAAGATAATCCCCCCCAAAACCTATTAATGCTAATGTTCAAGTGGAAGCAAATTTACCCCAACAAACTTTAGGTCTGTGAACATCTACAGTGTGAGTCTGATGTGTCAGATGGGCTCTGACAGCAGCCAGGGCAGTGTGGTAGGACACGGGTCTGACCCCTGTTCGCTCCCACCAAGCTCAGCGCCCCCAGCATTGGGGCCACCGCTCCGTGTTTTCCCAAAACCGTAGTGCTGTGGACTTAACACCAATAACACATCGTCCTTTTTGTCCTGATGGGCACAGATAGTACCCTGTATTAGAGTCCACATAATTCCAGAAAAATAAAGAGGAAGGCAAACTGATGGATCACAGAAGCACTTGACAGCAGACCATTCAAGTAATGCCCCCTAATTAAAAGTGAACCCCCAGGCTGATTGAGGCCAGTACATGATTCTTTTCATTAGTGGGTAGGTGATGACAAGACGTAGGGGTGCTGCTCCAAGAGCTGTGCCGTAGTAATTCAGACACAAAAGAACACCCAGTGCCAGGGTCAGCTGTCCCCTGACAAAAAGGGACTGAAGAGTTGAAATGTCTCTAGCAACTATTGGACTGTTGGCTGTTCTTCCAACCTTTTCATCATAGTTTCAGCCCCACATGTCATTAATAGAACAGCCTGCTCCACACATCAGAACTGCTCCAGTGCCAAAGAGGGATAACATGTACCAATCTGGAAAACAACAGGGTCCTACTGCCAAACCGATGCCCGAGGCACAAGGCAGACACAGCAGCCAGGTTCCAATGGGCTTCTCCAATGGCATGAGGTGCAGGTGGGGCTGCAGAGGGCAGCATGCCAAGTCCACAACCCCTGGGGCCCAAAGGCTGTGCAGACACCAGCATGGTCCCAGCACCACTGACGGTGGCTGGTCCCCCATGCTGGTTATACCAGCAGTGCGAGCCCCATGGCCACAACTAGAAACTTCTTTTTAAAAAAAGTATTAAAATTACTGAGGGGACATTGGTTAAAATTACATAAGTTTCAAGTATTCTTCAATTTTATGATACGCCATCTGCATATTGCACTGCGTGTTCACCACCCAAAATAAAGTCGCTTTCTGTCACCATAGATTGCACCCAATTCTACCTCCCACCCCCACTGACTCTTCTTTCAAGTAGCAGCCACTCAGCTGAACAAGAAGACTAGCTGAGCTATGTGTATGCGGCTTTGGACCACTCAATGAAGCATGTTATGAATTTCTGTAACCTCAGATGAAAAATTGCAAACAAGGATGAAATGACTACATTTTGGGCACAAGTGACTGCAGTTCTCTGGCCACTACCTCTCTCTCTCTCTCTCTAATTCATTAATGAAGTTCTGTGGCAACAGCTTGGAGTCAGGTACACTTCAGTGGGGAAACATGATATTTCAATCTTGACTTACCTAAAAGCCAATATTACACAGCTTATAGTCTATGAATGTGTCCAAATGGTATCAGTTGCATTGCTCATAGCAAATACAACACAGATGAGATTCTTCATCATGAAATCAGAACCTAATTCAATAAAACTTACTCATGCAATTCAAAAACAGTCTTCTTTGAGGATTTCACGATGCCCAGGGGCTATGAGACAAGCCCATCCAAGTGGTGTTCATGGCATCTGCACTCTCCTAAAACGTTTGCTTCTGAAAATATGTACAAAATAAGGGTGGGGTTGAATGTAGTGGGAAACCTCAGATAAGTCACAGCAAACCAAAGCTGACCTTTAAGGAACTCGAGCTCAGCAAGATGCACACTGAGGACCTATAATCCTTTGGATGGAACAAGAAAATTCTCCTTTATAACAAAAAACAAACAAACAAACAACTATCCTGAGCTCTTCAGGAACAAACAGAAACTATATTTTGTTAGGGAACACTGATCTGGGATTTAAAGTCAGAATGATAAGAATTATAAGATCAAAATGAGAGAAAAGATGAACTAGGGCTATCATAACTAGAATCATTTTATTCCTCATATTTTTTCCTGAAATAACAATTATATACTTCAACAGTGATTTTTTATTGATATGAAATGGATTACTCAGGAACTTCTCATTCTGACTTACTGAAAGTGAGTATAATAATTGTTCAAACAAAAGTACAGAGTTTACAATTGGAGAGACAGTGGGGAAAGAATAAAAAAAAATCCTACTGCATGGACTGAGAGACTCTCATGTGATAAGTGTTACCTGCAGGCCAGGACGTTAGCCCAGGCCCGCATGGGCGCGCACTCTTGGGCCTGTGCCCAGGACCTCCAGTGCAATGGCATCTATTCCCCCACTTCATTGGAAATGCCTGCAAATGTTTCTCGATGAACCCTAAACCAGAGGCAAATCCTGAAGTGGACTATGTGGGGAAAGAAGCCCAATATTAACTTGTCAGAGTCTCTGCAACCTGGACACCTTGGCTAGGGCCAGGGAATAGCATGATTGTGAGCTGGGAGTTGAAGACCCTCCCTTGAGCTCTATCACTGGTTGCAGGTTAGAATCAATATCCTATAGAAGAAACAAAATGACTGGTTTGGGGTTTCAGCATCTATGCCTGCAAAGGCCACTAAAGAGTACATTCATTCTTCCAGAAAACATGGCGGGTTGTGGGTACAGAAGACTGATGCTGGCCAGCAATGCCTGAAGGTGGAGGACTTCCAGCCTACCCCTTGGGAGACCATCTCAGTCTAAACAAAACCACTACAAGTGCAAGAGAAAAGGTATTGTGGCACTGCAGGGATGATAGAGAATCTGCATGGAAAACGGACTTCTTACTTTCATTTGGATTTTTTGATAGAAAAGTATTGGCATTGCAATCATTAAATTAGGGCATTAGGAAGAATAACTGAAGACAGTTTTGTGTTCATGTATGTAACAGAGGAACCTTCTCATTTGCAGTAAGCTGTGTTTACTTGTCCATTTGTTGTTTTCAAATTAAGAGCTAACGTCTCCTCTCTCCTGGACATGAGGGGAGATAGAAAAGAAAAACAATTGACAATTATAATGAGCTATATACCATTATATACTTTCATATAGCAAAAACTATCATAAATTAAAGAATAAAGGTAAGTTAAATATTATGATAAACTATGACACAAAACCTTCACATGACACACTCTATTTCTGGCCATATGTGCACTAAATATCCCAGTCCTGCGTCCCCTCCTCTGAGAGTGCTGGCCCAGTGCAATCAGAACTGAAGGGTTCGAACTAGAAACTCCCCATGCAGTGAAAACCAAGAAAAGAAAACTGTGATGTGTACTTCACAGGTCAGATTTCTCTTCTCTAACTTGAATCCAGTTGGGGTCATTCTAGCACTTCCACAGCTCCTACAGCATACAAGGAGGTTTACATACGCAATCTCAGTGAAACAATGTCATTTCACTCTGAACAGTTTCCAGAATGGGAAAACGTATTATAGTGCAGAATATGGCCTGTTCTTAAATAAGGGTTTATTTTTAATTATTGATAGGTCAGCAAAAGCATGCATGGGTATAGTAGGCCTAGGGTACAAGAAGCAGATCCTGAGACATGATTCACTCACAGGTGGAGAAGATAGAAGATAGACTCACAGGGAAGAGGAAACAGCAAAGCAAAGGTGGGATTTCAGGCAAATCAGGCATCTTAGTCCCTAAGAATTCTGGAATCTAAATTGCACTTCAAAGTTTGTCCCAACCAGAGGCATAGGGATAGGTCTCACATACTCCTGCACGAGTGTTCATTGGCCAAGGGTTGGGGGGAGTGGAGGGCTCAGGGAGCATAAATCATGGGCATTGCCAGCTTTCAGCACAGATGAGGCTGCAGAGGAGAGTAGCAAGTGGGGACAGGTGGAAGAAAGCCAATGAGGGAGGTTCACAGACACTAACTACAAAAGGGACTCCAGAGGGTCTGAGTTGAGGAACGACATGATCCACTGGAAGTTTAGCCCTATGAAAAACAGACTTTGAAAAGCCAAATATTAAGACTGTTTGAAGTCTTATGCCAAACCTATTCAAATGTATGCAAAAAGCATGTGAGAGCATAAGAGTGAAAAAGAGGAGGAGAAGGACCACAATCCCAAATGAAGTCTTACTCTATGGATGTTAAAGGTGGCTTAAAACATAAAATTTTATTGAGGAAATCCTAGGGCTCTAGTGAAGTCAGCACAAAATTAATTTTGATTATTACCAACTAGTCATCGACTTTTTGACTTTAGGTAAATCATTTCACATTGCTGAGTCACAAACACATAAGGTTCCAATAATAATTTACGTTTATCTGTCCATTTTTCCCAAGCCAGGTTCTAAGGGATTTGCCTACATGATATCATTCTGTGTTAGATGTTAGTTTCCTCATTTTATAGGTCACACATCTAGTGAATGATGAATGGTTCCAAACCAAATACATGTGCTGCAAAATCTAAGCATTAAACTGTTTCGCAACTGCTTCTAAGAGAGAGTCCATGTCATTTCTGGCTCTGGGTGCTATTGCTTAACCTTATGCTCTGTTCACAAGGTGGCAGATGTACAGAAAGAGGGACACAGAGTAAACCAAGGCACTCAGAGACAGAGTATTGTCCCAACATTGCATAACTCCTGGGGCACTGGTCACCACCTGCATCCCCACCCAGAGCTCTGCATGACTGACATGTCCCCAGAGCCCTGAGGAAGAAAGTCTGGACACTCCCCATGTCAATTTTTCATGATATGTACTCAACTAAATGTTGGTACCTCAGTTGCACAAATTAGCCTAAAGAGAGATGCCAGGGCCTAAAGACATCAATAAATGGTATCTTTTTTTAATTAAAAATAAGTTAAAGGCCTTTCTTTCCTGATGCATGTTACTCAGAAGTTGCTGGCTATCTAGGTAAGTCTTAAGTTTCAAAGCCATAATTTTCCCTAAGTTGGGTTGTTACATCTCTGCAATAACAACAGAATTCACACCAACATAAATATATACAATACCTTAAACTTTGCACCATTTATGATGCAGGGAGAAGATGCTTTTTCACCTCACATACCACATCATGCAGACAACTGAGCTGTTTTATGCTCTGCCATTGCTTTGACCAAGACTGAAGACCTGAAAAATAACACAACATTGGAGTTCTATAGAAGTGACATCAGACAGAATTGACTTCATCAAAGAAACTCAAAATAGTTCGACATGAAGATCCACTTCACAACTTCTTGAACATATCTCTGCTACAGAAATTATCAATTTATCATTATCTGTTTACATGGTGACATTAATGTCCCCCCTTGAAAGTTATGCCTCTTAAGGGCAAAGACATAACTGAGGCTTCGCCGTGTCCCTGGGTATTCACCCCAGTCTTGGTACATGACATCATACTCACTACTAGGGAATGAGTGAGTGTGCAGGACTGAGTAGCACTGAGTGAGGGAGCACAGCCATCTCCTTGAGTAGTAGAAGGCGGGACATCATGTGTAACAAATTGAGTCACACTGCTCTCCATGTATCCACCAAAGCTAACTCGCCCTGTGGAAAGAGGTGCTTTATCAGAAATCTTAAAGTGTCCCTGGCTGGTGTAGCTCAGTGGATTGAGTGCCGGCCTGCAAACCAAAGGGTTGCTGGTTTGATTCCCAGTCAGGGCACATACCTGGGTTGTGGGCCAGGTCCCTAGTAGTTAGTACATGAGAGGCAACCACACACTGATGTTTCTCTCCCTCTCTTTCTCTTTCCCTTCCCCTATCTCTAAAAAATAAATAATAAAATAAAATCTTTTAAAAAAATAAGAAAACACAGATTTATAATGTCAAGCCATGTTTATTATATTGGGTAGGACCAGAAATGTGTATTTTTAGAGTACAGGCTATCCTTATTCAAATATAAAATAGATATTCATTTATGTCATATGGTTTTCTGATTCCATATATCCTCCAGTAAATTCTTTCTCACCCACTCACTCGCCTCAAGATATACTCTCAGAGTTTTATTTCGTTAGCAAAGGGTTTAGATTAAAGTGTAAATCCCTGCAGAATAAGTAACACTTAAATTATAGTTAGCAATTATTTACACTTTAGTGTGAATAAAAGCTGCCAGAGCAGAATCTTTATTAAAAGTCACTGGGGAAGTGAAGGGATTAGAAAGTATAATGAAAAAAAGCACAGAGCCTTTCTGAAGGCACAAGGCACCTCTTCACTGACTTGCCTTGGGTTGGCCTTGACCGCACCCAGGTGGTCTTCTCTGCATTCACCTATGGGCAGCAGGACCAAACCCCTCTCAGATGTAGGAGCTCACACACACTGCAGCCTTCAACAGTTCTTTCAATGAGCACAACGCAGAGGCTGCTGTTGCCTCCTCCTCAGTCTGGGGAATCACCAAACATCATTAGATTCAAGACAATGACTTAGCACACTGTAATGTCACAGAGCGTAGGCCACAGATGGAGCCCAGGCACAGCTCCACAAGTCCTCAGTTGTGAGTCATGAAGGCAGTTAAGTCACAAACCTGAGCAAGTTATATAATGATCTTGGAGCCTGTGAATCGTATAGTGGGAGATTGCCACCAATTAGCTGTATAAATTTAAGGCTTTGGTTTTCAAAAATGCTAAAATGAAAAGAAGAGGCAAGAGATGTTGCCATATTGTATAATCAAATAAAAGTGGAAAATTCTGCATTAAAACAAAGTTAATTCTTTTTTTCATTTTAGGGATCCTGAGGGACTATAGTATGTTAATATACACTGTGAATCTCCAGGAAGAGAAATAGATTCCATGTTTCCCAAACGTATTTTATCTTGGAACCCTATTTTCAAATATCATTTCTCGGAACTAATATTCTACTAGACACTATTTAGGAATTACTAGACTAACAGGCTCTCAAATCCCTGCCAAGCAGTAATATTCTGAAATTGTATCCTATTACTCTCCTGTTCTTTCCTCTAATCTGAGTAAGGACCTCCACTTAAGATTCTACACATCCAAGCTCTCTGCAAACTTTAAAATATCAAATAATTGTTAGTTACAGTAACATAGGGCCAGGGCCCAGGGGAGAGGGAACATAGCCTTCTGTCAGCATGCTTCCTTTTAAAGAAATCCTTTGAGCCTGGAGAATAGTCTTCACCAGAAAATCTCTGACCTTTGAACTTGATATATATATATATATATATATATATATATATTATATATAGCAAGCTCACACACACACACACATATATGCTTGATGACACACTTAGAAAATAAATTCTATGAGAGTCTGGCACCATTTTGTTTAAGAAAATAATAAAATCCTTTGTTTTGTGTTAATGGTGTTGTAACTAATTAAGGGGGAAATTAGCTGCCAGTTTACATGAAAAGATGAGGCCTGTTTCTGCCGACATCTCCTTTGCTTCCATGAAAAGCAAGCTGATGGTCTGCTGCCTGTGTGGTGTTCAGCTTAGCCTCTGCCGACTGGGACTCATTAGCTAAGGGTTACAAATATGTAACCAATGCTTTTTCCAGATACTGCACCGCAAACCAAGCACCACTGTGTCCATCCTGCCTCGAAGGCCTGGGTCTGAGCCACTCAAGATGCTCCCTCCAGCTCTTCCCTGAGCCTGGGATTTTCATTAGATGGAGGTCATCATATCCAAGCAAGTGCTGCTGCTCTAGAAATATTGCCCTTTTTTTTTTCTTGGAGAGATGGAAAGGAAGATGAACATGCTAATAAACAGCTATCTTTTAATATCTGAATTTTAATGTCTAATGGACAACTTTTTGTTCAAGTTTTATTCTTCCTAAGGCTAAGTCAATATGTAGTCTAACCAGCTTTCAGAATTAGATAGATATTGCAAAAGCTTGTTCTCTTAATGGGAGTTTGTCACATTCTGTGATTTGAGAGGCTTATCACAAGCAGAATTAACCAGAAGAGTCCCCAAACTGCTGATGTCCTGTGGGGCCCAGGATAATGCAATGTCACAATGGACATCAGAAGCCTGAATCAACACAAAAAGCCACACACACAACCCAAAAGCATGGTCTAATTTTCACCACTCTGGAACAAGGCAATGGGAAGTCTCACAGCATGCGGAACACCCTCCTGGCCTCCTCCTACTATACCCTGAGATACTCTCCTGTAGGTTGGAAAGCAATAGCAGATTCACCATCCTTTGACAGCTGCTGTTAACATCTGTAAGTATTCCTTACCTCCTATTTACCTATCAGGTTAAATAGTCCTCTTGAAAAGGACTGAGAAAATGAGACCATGTCTAAGGAACATGACTGTAGGAAGTGAGATGGGGTCTTTACAGGACCTGGCTGACACAGAATGGCAGGCACAAGGATTGTTCCAGGACATCCATATTCCATAGAAACTGGCCAACCAGGGCAGGAGAGGAGGAGTTAGAGAAGAGTGTCAAAGAAGAATTCTGAAAAGCAGCTCAGAAGAATAAAGGAGGAACAACAGTTGCAATGGGGTACGTCCTAGCAGAGGTCCCCGGAAAAGAGAGGAACCGCCCTAAAGGGTGACTATGGGGCAGAATACAAAAGACAATGTGAGTATGAGTGAGAAGGTGCTCTAGCAGAGTCACTTGTGACTTGGGACATAGCAGTGGGGAGCATAGGGAGAGATCATACAGCACCTTTGTAAGCTGCAGGGGCTGGATGCCCAGTCCTGGATGAACAGATGCGTGTGCTTTTGCCCTGACTAAAGATGGCAGACAAAAGAAGGTCAAAGGCACTAGGAAGCTGACAGCAATTGCAGACACTGAGGTACCACTGAAAAAGCTGAACACTTCCACTGTCTTCCTATGCATGGGGGATTTCGGGAGGGCCTTTTTATTTATTATTTTTTTATTTTTACAGTTTTTTAAAAATTATATTTTATTGATTATGCTATTACATTTATTTGTCCTGATTTTTTTTT
>PVKM010021155.1:0-22794 GCA_004027735.1 Carollia perspicillata
GAATGACGAACAGTCGTGTCGAGAAGTCAGATACTAGCTCAGCTCCATTTTTCTACTAAGGCATTAGAACCTTTGAAAATTGGTTCTTTTTCTTTTCTTTTTTTATTTTTTAGACTGCAAAATTGGATCTTTTTTTAGTTCTCTTCAGGAGAAGGGAGAAATATTTATGAAGCTTATTAGTGAGCAGACAGCACTTTACCTGATAAATATAAACCATCCCGGAGCCTCCTGGCGACTTCTTTACCAGCTCCCGGAGGAGCAGGGCCAGGGTTTCACACATGAAAATAAATCTTCAGTGCTTCATCACGCGGGTCCTGAAGGGGTTGGATGTAGTGTCGAGGAAATTACTCAGAGATTTTTCCTCTCCACTCACAGTTTTGTAACCTTAATTTAGTGGATCTTCACGTGTGCTATTTTTTTCTTCTGAGAAAAGCCAGAACACATGCAAGTCAGGATGCCTAATAGGGAAAGCTTATTTGCTGCTTGGACATATGATCACTGTGGGGCCATGGATCCACTTCTCTACGCCAGGATGCATTCTGAGGAGAGGCTGCGGCTGCCTTGGACTCCCAGGCCCTGGAGGCGTGGTGTGACTGAGCCGGCTGAGTGAGGTGCCAAGCTGCATGCACTGGAGAACCCGGGCTCTTTCTTCTACCTAAAATACCAGGGTAATTTGGCAAATACATGCACGGTGGTATGTTTACCTTGAATCACCCAGATAATTGCTTTAATTCTCCATTTCACTTTACTAACACAGATCTATTCATTGAAAGCTTTTAGAAAGGTGGTTTAAATTTGGACTTTAGGGAAATAACAATTTTCTGAAGCATCATTTATCCACAGATTTTCAGAACAATTTTATTAAAAAATAATAATAAAAGCACTTACATCAATCCTAAGAATACGAATATAGCAAACAGGTAACTGGGTGCAGAAAACACTCGTTTGCATACATAATCAGGCACTTATGCAAGAATATGCTCAGCTGTGCATGCAAAGACAGGCTTCATTTGCACTTTATTGCTTCAAACAATGGACATCCTATAACCTGGGGGTCTATTTTCAACATGCCGCTTTATAAATTTACCATTTCGGCTTTCTTTTCTTTCTATGGGAACGTGGTCTGACACTGCTAGCTCAAGTTCGACCTCCCGCTGCCTGTTTCTGCTCAGGGAGATTCTAAGTTATGACTTATGACCATAATTGTCTTGCAACCTTTGTTTTCATTTCCAAGGGCAGTGGGGTAGAGTGAACAGAAGTGTCAGGAGTTTTAAGAAAGTGCTGCTTGTTGACAGCAAAGATTATCTTGCTTGATAAAATCAGTTTTGATGTCAGCCCAATCTGAGATCTTTTTCTGAAGTTGATTTTATCAAGAAGCTAGATTAAGTATGTCTGTCTGGCAGCTGGATTTTGGTGAACAAAATTTCCCCGTGTCATATTTCTTTGCTGGCAGGGCATACATTATGAATTCTCGGTTTTGTTGTTTTAAGTAAAAGTCCATTTTAGAAAGAAAAACTTCGTATCAAAATACACTGGAAGAAAAAAATGAGTTACTTTTTCCAAATCATGTGCTTCAAAGAGGACTTTTTATATGAGCCATCAATCATCCCTGAGCCTAATCAGCATTTGACTAAAGTTTGTTTTTGTTTGTTTGCTTGTTTGCTTTTCCTCTCAAGAACAGGGATGTGACAAAGTGAACAGGAAATAACGTCAGTGTGCTTAGTGAACAGGAAATAACGTCAGTGAAAAAACTTGGCAAATTTACACAAGCTTTCATTTTGCAGTGACAGGGAGGATTTTATTACATTTTTAAAACAAGCTTATCATATGGTTTTAGACAAGGGAATCTGGACTTGCAGAGCGTTTACAGATATTTGCAGGAAGGAGGTCTCTAAATAATTGCCTGTCACTCTTGCACGCCCCACACTGAGCTGAAAGGTTGCTCTGTTCTACAGCACCGGTGGGCACTGGTTCTCTCACAGTGAAAAATTTACCGGATCACCAAACACAATTGTAGGGACCTTAAAACCATTGAGATATCAAGAAAAGAATCCTCGGCTTTCAACAGGAGATTCTATGCAGATAATTTTATATAAAAGTAAGAGTGTATATTCTTAACTTACATGTAAAGCTGGGTTGGAATTTTGTGTTCTGGTCCTCAGTGTACAGGCCCAGTTAATTCTCACTAAGCTGGTCATCATGGGGAAAGTGACTTAATTCTCTGGAACCTGGTTTGGAGACCTTTTGAGACGGTGAAGCAGAAGTAAGTCATCATCTAGGTCCAGATCAAACATTCTACCAGTGTGTTTAATATAGAATCCCACTCTTGAAGCAAGCAACAAAACATTGTAGGCCCAGGAGTGACAATAATGCTTATGTATGGATCTCCTAATGTCTTTTTTATTTTTAGAATTGCATTGAGAACTCAAAGATCTATATTAGGGTCTCTATATGCAGTCTGTCCTATAGAGACTTTTCATATTTGCGTATTTATTTTACAACTTTTATGTGTAATTAAGGTTGGCACTGTTGCTTCCTACTCAAAAGACGGCCCCATCCCCACCACGTTACCACCTTCTTCAACCACCTTCTCCCCGTGCGGCAGACCCCCCTTCCCCTAATTTTGAGCCTCCCTCCCACACAGCCAAGCAGGGCACAGGCAGCTCGTGCAATTGTCATCAGCAGGATCAAGTTTGAGAGAGGACATCTGGAGAAACTGTTCCTCCTTTGCAAAAAGAGACTCAAGAGCAACCCCCCTTTCTTTCTTTTCCCAAATACTGTTGTGTCCCCATGTCTGCCTGCAAATGCTGCCACCATCTTTTCACAGTGACCCAAGCCAACACTGAGAAATGACGGAAGAGCCTGGGTCTTAAGTCTACCCCTGCAACCCTGGCTCCCACTCTCCCTCTGACTTCTGCCTTGAGGTCATGCGGGCTTTTGTTGTTTGGATCCCTTTTAATGCATGTTGGGAAGAAAACATTTCTTTGTTACTACTGATGTTCCATTTACATAAGGAAACTCTTGGTCTTTCTCAGAGCTCTCATGCACCCCTGTCACCACCAGGGAGGGGGACTATCATAATCTGAGGGGTGGTTTCGGAAAGATAACGCGGGAAATAGCAGTCCTCTCCCTTCTCCTGCAGGCGGATGGTCCCGTAGTGGTCCTGTGCTGGGCAGTGAAGAGCCCAGGTCTGGCCCAGGCAGCCTCGTTTCCTAGCAGTTCCTGTGAATGGGGATTATGGAAATCTAGTACTTTGGTTCAGTATTGAAATGCTCGTTGGCCTCAAGATATAAACGGCATTTCCCACTTTCAAATTCATCAGAAATAAAGATGCTATTTTTATCTCTGTTTTCTCCTTGCCTATCTTTTAAGTTAAGCTGTTCTGAATTGGGGCAGGGAAAACAGATGTTGCCAACAGCCCTCCTCAAACACCAAGAGTTGGGTGTTTTGTTTCTTGCAGTAGAAAACATTTCAATATGTTGTTTGTATGGATTTTCTGATTAGATCAGGACCACCTTTAAAACCGACACAAACCTCATTTCCAGAGGCTCCTCTCTCCTCTGCATCCAGCTCACAGGGAATTCTAGCTGCTGATGAACTGGCCACCTTGTCATGAAGGCCCTCGGAATGAACTCGTCAGCCTCGAATTTTTTCAACGTGGTGAGAACATCATTAGTTAGGCATTTGATAGCTGTGTGGAGAAGGCTGAACAGTCATGTTTCTCTATATTCTCTGGTGGTGAAACTCCTCCCTGCCCATCTGAACAGTTGGCAGGAGACCAGCACTGAGCAACAGCTTTACTGAAGGCAAGGGCTTAACGGAGGTGTGGAGATGGTGAAATTTGCATAGCTTGGCCAAGTGACAACAAGAGGCGGATATGGCAGAGTAGATATATACTTCACACATGAAGAAGAGTGACTGCCTAGCCTTTCTGCAGGTGGGGAAACAGAAAAAGACAGAAAGCAACAGATACATGCAGGCTGAATAGCACAGAATCCTTCAGGAAGAGACCTCTCTGAGGCTACGTTGCATTGTCCTGGAGGCAGAATAAATCAATGAAAATAATTTAGTCTAGGAGAGAGACCTCCGTTTAAGTCCCAGCTCTGTTACTTAAAAGACATCTGACCTTACAGAGATGACTTTATCTTTCTGAATGTCAATGTTCTCATCTTTAACGTGGAAACAGTAATGCTACCTGCGCTTCTAATGTCAGAGAGTTGTGAAGGTCTAACACGTTAATGAATGCAAAGAAATCTTTAAAATCGTAAAGTATTATATAAGTGTCACATACTTTTTTGATGGCAGTTTCACAAATGTATGATCTCATCCCAGTTCCTCCCCCAACGCCCACAGGCAGAGCGGCAGGAATAGAAGATTCCCTCGGGGGCCTCACGAGGCCCGTCCAAACCTCCACACAGCACAATCTCGCCCTGACCCTCTCTTCAGTTCATCCATCTGGACCCAGAGTCCCTGCTCTAGGGCTGTTTGCAGCAGGGACTCTTTCAGGCTGGAAATCATTCCAACAGCCCAGCCCAGATGAGCGTGACTGCCAGATGTTCGATTGCAGTGACGCACTTCGTCATGAAGCTGTAAACCTGAACGAACGTTATGATTCAGTGGCCTCCTATAGACAGATCCTTAGCATCTCCAAGATGTCTCAGATGTTAACAGGAAGACAGAAAAGTGACCTGTGCTCCTAACAAATAGTCAATGATGCATCTCACTGTGCTATATTATTTATAGATGTTATCTGCTTATGATTTAAAATATATTTTCTCCTACTGACTTTTTAATAGTACTATTGCCAGAAGGTGATTTTTTTAAAAAGTAAGTAGAGTCAAATATAAATATCTTTTACTTTTTAAACTAGTTTTTAAGTTTCTTGTCTTGTGCTTCCTAAAACTCCAAGGATATACGTACACACGCATAAGTATCTATATATACGCATATATGTATGTGTGTGTATAGTGTAATTTATTTTTAGGTCATTTTATCCTTTTAACATTTAAGTAATTAATCCATTTTTAATTCATCTGGATTTTTTACTAATAAACTCTACATACCATAAGTCTTCAGTGTAAAATTGGAGGAGTTTTGGAAAGTGTATATACTCAGGCAACCCCATCTAAAACACGTAAGGAATGATATTCCCTTAAAAAAGTCCCCTCATGTCTCTTTCCCATCAGCAGTTGCTCTTCTGATTTGTATTACCAAAGGTTAGTTTTACCCATGTGAGTGTCGTATATATGGCCTCATATAATATAAACCTCTGGTGCCTGGCTTCTTTCACTTAACATAGTATTTCTGAAAACTTTCTCTCTCTCATCTATGCTGGTCGCTCATTCTGTTTTGCTGAAGAGTGTTTCATTGTATGAATATACCACAATTTGTTTATCCATTCTCAACGAATGTATATTTGGGTTGTTTCCAGTTCCTTGTTACAATAAATAAAGCGGTTAAAAACATTTCTATGTTTCTTTGTGGACATAAGTTTTTATTGCTCTTGGGTAACTACCAGAGAGTAGAATTACTGGTCATGGAAGAGGTGCACGCTGAAGTTTGTAGGAACTGTCAAATGCTTTTAAAACCGTTGTCCTCCCACCAGTGACCCACGAGAGTTGCAGCCGCTCTGCATCCTCACGACAGTGGGTATTGCCGGTCTTTACTCGTGCCTATGCTAGTGGGCACCAAGTAGTGTATTCTCTCACTACGAGAACCCACGCACTGACACGCCCTCTTTTACTTATCGCTGTAACAGATGCACTGTCTCAAAATAACAATGTTTCATACAAGCACGATGTCTAGACATAATCCACCACTTCTTTACTAATGGGAATAATTTTTTTACTAACAATGTGATGAACATGTTTATACATTGACACTTGATCTTTAGCTATTTCTTTAGTTAAAATTAACAGGCTTGTAACCCCTGGTTTAAGAATGATCGTAAAGGCCTTGGCTGCATACTGCAAATTGTTTTCTAAACTAATTTACGCCTCATCAATAATGCATAACAGTGACCTTCTCACCACAACCTTCCCAGGAGTGAGCATTCTATTTTTTGTAATGCCAATACAGTTTAGCTTCTTGAAAATGCACATTAGGCCACTTAACTTTTATGAAAGACCAACATTAGCATCTGTTTTCCCTAACAGAAAGAAATCCAAAGTGGGGTTTGCCTTTAGGAAAAAGGAGAGAAGCAAAAATAGCACTCAACGTTTGTTTAGCAGTCAGCCCTTACAAAGGCAGGGCGCCCAGAGCAGGAGAGTGGCCTCACCAAGCTCCTTCCCTGGAAACTGCTCTCCGCATCCAGCTGCCGTAGCTTTCAGCTGTGTCTGTGAGCATCTGTGCTTTATCGTGATGTATTCTGTACATGCAATAACAAGATGTGCCCTGAGGTATCAGAAGAGCCAAGAGAGTTCCTAAGGGTGTTATGCTCAATGCAAAACTGGACATAATTAAGCATTTGCATCCTGATGAACATAATAAAGACATGGTGCATGCATTGCATTTACCTGTGCCCACCATTCTTTACGTACATGTAGAGAAAGAGAGAAAAAAAGCACCTCGAAGGCTACTGAAATTACTAATGGGCGCTGCTGCTAGAGGCAAAGTGATCTCTTTCAGTCGGCATCCATTAATGGGTAAAACGAAAAGGTGCTTGCTGTCCTGACGGGCGTACGACGTCTGGCGTTCTGTGATCTCATACGTAGGAAAAATCAGTCTCTTCAATAAGGGAAAGCACACTGTACATGCACTATTTCTAATTGATTATACAGGATGTGTACTTCTATATCATGCTTGCTTTTTCTATATTTTCATGCTATGTTTGGTTTTATGTATCCTTTTATTCTTCGGTATGAGTCATGTGGTTATTTCGGGAGTCTGGTAATGCTGAAAAAGTTTTCCATGTAAGTTAGTGGTAATTGCTGCTTCACTTTATGTCATTCTGACTTACGAAAGGTTCCATAGAAACCTCTCTGCTTTCAAATACTGAGAAAAACCTACAGTATCTTTATAATAAATGAATTAGGTTATTTTCATGAACATACTCATGTAAAAATTTTATGTCTCCTTTCTGAAATATTTATTCTTGTTCTTTAATCTATCAGTGCCTTTTATTTTCCTTAAATCAATTATCACTACCTATTTATAGAATAATGATATTAAACCCCTGCCTGACATATTTTCAGCCAGTAAATTGTCCGACTTTCTCATCTGTTTGATTTTGTTTCAAACAGAACAACTTTCCACAGAGCAAAGATGACAGAGTGTCATAAACGGAGGGACATGATGAACTCAATATCGCACCTGGGGCCAACCACGACAAAGCAAAATAAAGCAAAAAATCATTTTTAGATGTTTTTGACATTTTAAAAGAGGATTTTATGGGTGTAATAAAAATTGTGGTTATGTAGCAGTGTTTTGTTACTAATTTTTGGACACATCTTTAGAGTTTTCCCTATTTTTATAGACAATAAAGCCCTCACTAATGCAGGTAAAACTACACTAACGATTACATATAAATGAACGGATCATCTTTAAGGTCGTGGCTGTAGAGTCCAAGTAGAAAGTAGAGGCAATTATTTAGATGCACGCGATTCCTTCAGGCCTTTAAGTTCTGATCAGCTAGGCGAATAGGTAAACCTGAGTTTTGAAAACTGCATGTGATGTGTCGCTTGAATCAGGTCCCTGGGATCGGTTTTGATCCGGTGTGGTAACGGTGATGGCCTCGAAGGAAGAAGTTTATTGTACTTGCAGATTCCTAGAAATGAGGGCAGTGCACAGCACAGAGAGGGGAGAACCAGCTCAGTGAGGAGGCAGCAAGAACAGAGAGGAATGTGGACAAGTTTTTATTGTGGTTTCCACAAAAGAGGCCAGGCAAGGCAGGTTTAGGATTGGCTAGTTGGAGTAATTCCTACAGGATGTGAGTGAGGTGTAGCTGCTGGGCTAGTTGTCTGGTACCTGGCCCTGAGGTGTCGAGAGCAGGTGGAGAGTGTCCCTCGACAGGAGAGCTCCATAAAGAAGGTGATTGTGGGTGTGGGCTGTGGACTGGTTGGTTTGCATAGGAAAGGGGTCCTTACTTGCAGGCAAATTGTTTAGTATCTCTAGGAGTTAGCTAATCCTGGGTAGGGCAGTCCCTCCAAAGTCGGCAAGGCCCCAGATGTCAAAGAATCAGAGTACAGAAAATAAAGACTGAGTTACTATGTACCTTAACACAGTAGTCTTCTCAAATGGCCTCATGCCGCACGCAGGACTTGCAAACTACTCTTTTTCCGTTTCCACACATTATAACCTCACTATTTGTCTAAGCTCCTTAGGCCAACCATCATCCATTCCAATCATTTTCCCTTTGGAATGTACAGTATATATTTCTCTCTCTCCGTTGCCACTGTCTCTGTGCACCTCTCTTTCAACCTCTCATTACTTTGGTCACGGCCACTTCAGTGCCATCCCATGAGGCCTGTCCATGCCTGTGCCCTCTTCTCCCAGCTCTTCTGCATGCCTGGGGCAGCCTGATCTTTCAGCACTGCATCCCTCAGGCAGTCGTCTGCTTGCAAAGCTGCCAATGGCCCCCTATTTTCTTTCGTTCAGGTCAAAGTCTCTAATGTAGATTAAAATATTTTTTTCTCTAATCTCCTTTTTCTTAATTATCATCATCTTTCCACATACTATTCGTTTGTTTAAGGTCTACTGCCAGCTGTACCTCTGTTACCATAGGTAGTTAACTAGCTATTAGTAAGAAAGGGGTGAAAAGGAAATTAGACATTGAGTTAATAAACTTGGGGAGCATACGTGTGTTTGCCTCACCAGGAAGCTACAGCTCTTCATACTCCAGGGGACCACAGCATTGAGCTCCCCCTCTAGTGCCAGATTGCTGGAGAGGAGCAGGCACATGTACAATAGATGTCAGAATGGCACAGGGGAGGTGCTTGATCCAAGAGGCCTGTGAGTCTAGCCTGGACACCAGTGGATGGGCTAGGGCGTGGACCCATCAAAATGCCCCTGAAAACCTGGGAAGTCGATTGGTCATTTTGGAAAAGCTGGTTATAATCCCAGGGGAACAAAAGAGCACTCGCTCTTGCTTTGTCTCTCTCTCTCTCCCCTCCACCCCCTGCCCAGGGACCGGAACTCACCCTGTTCATTGAGACACTCTCTGACCCAGGAGCACACGACCATGTGGGTCTGGTAGCTACTGCCACCCA
This sequence comes from Carollia perspicillata, assembly GCA_004027735.1. Taxonomy (NCBI): domain Eukaryota; kingdom Metazoa; phylum Chordata; class Mammalia; order Chiroptera; family Phyllostomidae; genus Carollia; species Carollia perspicillata. The sequence goes on from PVKM010021155.1 coordinate 9,207, forward strand.
AGGCAGGCTGCATGGGCTCTGAAGGACTAAGCTTTAATATGAAGCAGAAACTCTGGACCCTGGCTTTTGCTTTGGCCTTGCTGAGGACACAGTTGGACTTTTTCCATGGCAGGAGACAGAGATAGGACATTGGATACCCAGGGGGCAGCTTCTCATTCTTCCCAGATAAACCTCGCCACACCACATTCTCACATGTGTGAGTCCTTGAAGTGCTTGCCTCACGATCATGTGGACACGCCTGATGTCCACCACCAGCATCTCCATCTCAAAGCACTTATCTTATATTTATCAAACCTGTCCACTCACAGACAGTTATAAAAATTAATGCTAATTGGATTTGCTCCACTGTTGTTTATTTAAAATGTATGAGACTTCTCTTCCAATGGGATGCTCCTTGAGGGCAAGCGTTGCATTTTGCATGTACTAGGAGGCTCATGTAGTAATTCCTCAGCGCTGCGATTTTGCACACTCCTCTCAGCAAAGTGGTTTCTAGAATTTATCCATCTGCATCCATCTATCCTCTGAATCTCAGCTCAGGCAAGACCTCCATGACTCCGCCAGATAGTTAGTCACTCTCTCCTCTGTAACACAGTAATGCTTTCCTTGAACGTAACTGTATTTGAGCATCTGATCATCGTCATTTTGCTCCCGTGTCTGCCTCCATGGCCACAGCGTAAACCAGAGAAGGCAGAGACCAGAACTTCTCAACAGCCACATCTTCAGAGCCCGACCAGTCGTGAGGATGCAGAAGAGTGCTCTGTGTCTGAGGCATAAATGTTTAAGGCTAGGAATCCTGCATATAACACCTGTCCTCAATATCCCTGCTGCAAAAGGCGCTGCAGTAACTTGGCTTAAATGTCTTCCCCTTGAAGACACTGTACATTCTACCTACGCATGAAGTGACTTCAATCAATTCACTTAGGAAATTAGACTTATTAGATAATTCTATCACCTCCATAGCAATTATTTCAAGAACTATATAGTTTTTCTGGTTATTATATATAAGATATATATAACTGTTAAATTTTGTAACCAACTCAAAACTGTTTCTCTCTAGTCTGACACCAAAATAATCTCCTAATTGCAATGATATATAATGAATCTGCTTATTTCCTCGCTTGAGTTCTACTTCACTCTCTATTTATAGCTTTTCAATGTTGGCAGGTGCAATGTTTTATCATTTCAATGTACCATAAAATGGTTGTTATATATATATATATATATATATATATATATATATATATATATATATATATATATCTTTGTGTATGTATAGAATGTTCCTTTTCAAATGTTCAATACACCAGAAATATTTTTAGCAAAAGAACTAATGGGACTGTGAACATAATCCAAAGTCTAGGGGCTTGATTGGTAACTTCACTAATTTTTTTTCTTATACAGCAATAAACCCATTTATTTGAACCCTAGACACATTCCCACTTCTTGTGGTAGCATCATTTATTAAAGGCATGCCAACATGCCCTTAATGGATTATTATTTATGAGAAAAAAACCTATTCCTACAAATAAACTGATTTTTTAGTTTTTAGCAGCCCTTTCCAATATGTTCTGTATACGTTATCTGCATTCATGATAAGAGAAATATAGTTTTAAAATCAAATCTAGTCACATTAATTGCATTTCTCTTGCACCTTGAATCTTTCTGTGGTTTCCAAATTCCTTCTCTTTGCATCTGGTTCACCATAGCATCCTGCTTCTGCCTCTTTGTCTCACTTAATCTCCCCCCCCAACATTACAGCCATCCAGAGCTTATAGTGTCTTGAACAAACAGGCTGTGCTGTTCCACAGGTTCGATGCCTGTTCTCCGTCCTCAGCTGGGTTTATTCCTAATTGTCCTTCCAGAGTGTATTTATGGTTAACCATTCTGTAAAATGTTTTCAACTGTCTGTATAAGGGGGTGACCATTTCCTCTTTTAGCCTTATTGTTCACACATCTATTATAATGCCTAGGGTGCATTGCCTATTAATATCATTGTTTTATTTATTCCAAAGATCATAAGCTCCTTGAGTAAAGGAACTGCATATGTCCTGGTGCCTATCTTATAGGGGGAACTCAATGAATATTTCCAAAAAACGAAGTCAAGGCAGGTATGCAAACATAAGTAGAACACAGTGTATTGGGTGGTGTAATGGAAGTGAGCCTGCCATGCAGGGGAAGAGAGCCCACTGCTCCAGCAACTCTAGAGGGTGCCCTGCACCACCGAGGGGCTGGGAGGCCCCTAAGGACTATCTATGGCAGGTAGGAACTGGGAAAGCAAACTTCAGGCATGCCTTGGTGCTTCTTTAGCATTTTACCCAAACACATATCGAGAGCTCACTGATGACAAGCATCGTGTTAGGTGCTGGGTATATGGAGACAGAAGACTTTGTGTCTGATTCCAAAATCAGACCAACTCATGGTCTGATTTTAAAAAGAGAATGACAAGCAGACAATTCTGACACGGTGCATGTATGTGAGGTGGTAGCATGGAGGAAAGGCGCGGGCTTAACCCTTACAGTTCACACAGGCTTTCCTGAGGCGATGGCGTCTGATCTGCATTCTGGGGGACGAGCAGAGGTGTCCCTGCCATAGGCTTGGTGACTGCAGAGGTCCAGGGAGACAAGGCCACAGTGATGTTGAGACAGTCCAGGGCCTGGCTGGTTTTAGACTTTGCGGGACGGGAAATGTCACGAGCTGACAGAAGTCACAAGCCCCCCTCAGATCATGATGACTTCCTAAAATGCACGTTTTTTCATACTTCCACCCCGTGCAAAAGCCCACATTAGTTCCCCTACAATGGTCACTGTTTGTATAACTGAGAGTGACATGAATATGTCACTATGCCAGTCTTGGGGGGCTCAGACTGAAGGGAGGTGAGACAGAAGCAAAGCAACAGAAAAATGAGGGAGTCCAGTAGGAAATGATAAAAACTTGTATGAAGGCCCTGGTTTTGAATAGAAAGAACAGTGCCAGGTAATTAAATATAGGGATGTGGCAGGCTTGAAAGAGAATGAGAAGGAGTAGACAGAGGTACCAGAGAATGTGGAGTGAGGGGCATCCTAGAAGCAAGAAAAGGCTGTTACTATAAGGGGAAAGCAGCAAACATCTTCAAAATCTATTGAGGGATGAAGAGTGAGAAGCAAGATCAAGGTGAGCTACTTAGATGTTGATGATGACCTTGATATGAATGGTTTAATAAGGGGGGAGGGTGGGTAGAAGCCAATTATACACACTCTTTCCACCTCCTCAGTTCTCATAAACCCTTGAACCTAGCTGCTGAACTCATTTGCTTGTTGTTGCCTTTATGTAAATCATAGCATTATTATTTTCATGAGATGATAGTTTTATTAGTTGATATATTAAGCCCTGCAAATAAATTACAAATAATGGCTAGAACAGTAAATTGCAAATAAGTATTGAGTGCCTGCTATGATCTAGCCAAAATGTGAGGTGCTACAGATAAGCTAAATAATCCTGAAATAATTCCTAGCTTCACAGATTTAAGAGTCTAAAGTAGTTATACCATTATATATTAAATTGAACTCATCTGTCCAACACAACTAACGGTCATCAAATACCACCTTTTCAGAGTACATAGAAACTCTAAAATTTGTTTTGTTACTGGTCATGGAAGCTTGTGATAGATCCTTCAGTGAAAGTGAAAGCTAATCTTAAATCTTATTTTTTTTAAGCAAAAGAGTAACCACAGGAAAGTGATTTATTTTTACTGTCACCATCTTAATGTATTCTAACCAGGCATTGCTGTCCAGACTGACCCCACACGAGGGAGTTCAGCCCGAGGCAGGCTTGGGGAGGCAGCAGCCTGGGGTCACGCCTGGCCACCACACATTTTCAGGGTACCTCAGATGATATATGATACCCATCCCATCCAGATTTTCTTGTTAAAACAGTATCTATAATAAAGTGAAAATAGCAATGCTACACCTACCGTGTAACCACCTGTCGGTAAATTGATGAACAATTAGAAAATAAAAGTACTTCCCAGGGAGCAATTTTTAGAAGCAATAAAATGTTCGTTTTTATCGGAAATATAATAAGACAACAACTTTTCTCTTCCCCCCAAAAACAGTTTTTGTGGTAATTAATCAACTCTGTTTTCCTGTTGTTATTTTTAATGTTTCAGTTTTTCAAAATGCACGAGGCAAGCGCCACTGCAGGCACTGACTGAATGAAGGAGCCGCTGAAAACGCAGGCAGAGGGAGGGGTAGAGCCCAGGCTGTTTCCAGATTCACAGGTAGTCAGTCATGCTTCTCAAGAAACTAGGGTTTATGCATGCTCTCTTGGGGGCTTTACCACTGAGCAGCAGATGCCAGCATTTTCTCTCATGGAACAAACATTAAATCCAAGATATCCTTCCTGAATATATGTGTTCATGTGTTTTTCCTTTTGACTTTATTAGCAAATGCCCTGAGATCTGCACTCAATCTTCTCCCATAACAAAAATGGATAATGGCAGCCTCTAACATTTCTATAGTTCATCTGTTGGATGAAAAGTCTTCGAGATCATCCCATTTGAAAGATCACCAAAGTGAGCGTTATCCCCAATTTACACTCCAGGATCCAAGAGATTAAACAGGTGGCCTGAGGCTCCACAGGAAGGAGGAGAGATCCAGGCCAGGTTTCTGACTTCTTTCCTCCTCCTACTGTATGAAGATCTTTTCCTTACATCCGTTGAATCAGACTCATGCCTTCAACTTCGATCAACAGAAGAGCACTAGAGCCTCCAAACAAAAGGTGGTACGTTACTGCGCCAGAGAGTAAAATCTAAGCAGCTCATTTCACTCTCCAGGTCTGGGGATTTTTCTCTGTTGAGGTCCTGTGTGGGAGGGGCCAGGGCCATCCCAGCGGGCACCAAGCAGAGTGGATGGCGCCTGGCCTCCTTAACCCTCTTGAGCTCAGCCCCCCTGAGGGCGGAAACATCAATTTTCTAGTGTAGCCATGTTTTTCCAAAGAGCAATTGGTTGGTTCCTTTCCCTCTGCTATTTCACCCCTTCCTTTTCATCTTTTTTATTTTTATTTTCATCTCGAGTCCTTTTTTTCCCCCTCTTTTTGTGCTTTTTGCTTCTTCCGTGTCCTTATTATAGGTTTCTGTGCTTTTCTCTCCTCTTTTCATGTTTGGCTCTTTTATAAGAGCCTGCTTTCTTGGTTGTCTTTGTTTGTCTGACACCTCTTTCTAGGATGGCTTCCCCCTTTATTCATTGTTATTCTCCCTGAGATTCTTCTCTTGTCACTTTAGGGACTTCAATTTTGATCTTTACTGCTGGACTAAAGCTTTGTCATCCTTCTGTGCTTTCTTTGTGAGTCGATTTTTTTTCATCATTTTTCTTGGAGCAAGAAGAAAATATCTTTTAGCAGTCTATGTGATCCATTTGGTAGCTTGTGTTTTGAACTAAGTGCTCTCCTTTGATAACTCATATATTTTAATTGTACCTGTTGGCTCTAGAGGTGGAAGGAGACCATGATTGGTCCCTTCCCCGGTAATTCAAACCAGTCACTTTCCTCTGGTGTCTACAAATTCCATGGAGGACAGACATATTCCACATTTATAAACAAAAGTTTCTAATACACAAATCCCAGTGCTAGTGTTAGCATAGATAGCAGATTATTAATACAGGAAGGGAGCAAAGGGAATCAGACATTATTAAACATAATAAACTTGGGAGCTGAATCCAATACTGGGACTACTTCACTAGGAAGCTACAGCTTCACGCACTTCCCAGGGAAATCCCTGGCATCTGGACTCAATTCCCCCGTAGGGGGCAAACCAGGGAAGGGATAAAAACAGCAGGAGAAATTCCTCTGCTGGGCACAGGCACAGTACGAGCCAAGATGGCGACCCTGGAGGCCTATTGGCCTAGTCTGGGAAAAGGATCAGCTTCCATCCGGGACACAGAACCTGGGAAGATTTGGGAAATTGATTGCTTAGGAGTAGTATTCAGCACAAAGCCTACAAAAACTTGGAAAATTTATTGGTTAGTTTGAAAAGGGCACCTGGTCCTTTTCAAGCCCAAGATAATACAGTCAGCCCAAAGAAGAATCTCTCTCTCTCTTACTCAGTAGTACTTGTTCACCCCCTTTGTTTGCACGTTTTCTCTCCTTAGCAAGCACATGGTCCTGGACCCACGTCTGCAAGGACAACAGGCAGGCTCCAAGCCAAGCCTGGGTCCTGGATACAGCAACACCAGCAGCCTAAGCACAGCTAGGAACTGGGCTAAGCTTTTATGTGGACTGAACTTTGGCATGGCACAGAATCTCTAAACATTGGCCCTATTTCTGATAAAGACAGGTTGGACTTTTTCTGTGGTGGGATGGATAGAGATGAGACATTGGGAACAAGGGGCTGCCCTTGATTTCCACCCAGGGGCAGCCATTTGATTTTGCTTCTACAATGAATGTCTCTTACCATGAAGCCTCAACCTTCCTTATGTGGGTCTCCTGGAATACTTTCCTGAGATGCTGTGAAAGAACATGATTTCCACCAGCATGGGTTTTGATGCTCCGTATCCATATGTTTCCATTAGCAATTTGAGATTATCTTTTTTAAAATAAAATCTCAGGAAGAAAGAAGTTTGGTATGTGTGGCATGTGTATGAGAGAGAGAGAGAGAGAGAGAGATAGTGAGAGATAGATAGATAGATAGATAGATAGATAGATAGATAGATAGATGACTTTGATGAAGTAAATTATATAGACTTAAATGTATAGCCAGGTGAACTTATATATGTGTATTCACTCATGTAAGCTCCACACAGATCAAGATATAAGACATTCCTTGATTTCAGAACATTCCATCTGCCCTTTCCTATTTCATAACCTCCCCCAAAGATTTCCACTAGTATGCCTCTCTTGAATTTCATATAAATGAAATACCATAATAGACACTCTTTTGTGTGTAGCTTTCTTCATTCTATATATCTGTGAGATCTATCTGTGTTGTGTGTTTGAATAGTTTATTCATTTTTATTGTCCAGTAGTTTTTCATTCTATGTAGTACATAATCTATTCATTCATCATCTTAATAAACATAAAGGGGTTTCCAGTTTGGGGGTATTACGAATAAAGCTACTGTGAACATTCTTATGTATACTTTTAATGTGCACATATACACATATCTCTTGGGGAAATTTCTAGAAGTTTAATTTTGGGGATGTAGTATAGATACATGTTTAGATTTAATAGAAACTACCAAGCCGTTTTTTAGCATAAGCTGGGCCAACTCCCAGCCATAGTGTCTGAATGTTGCAGTTGATACCCCTTTCTTACCGAGATGGGATTCTTAGTCTTTGTACATTTTCATCATCTGGCCACTGTGAGGGGAGGTTGGACTTGAAGAGCTAACTACACCAAATACGTCAACCTTTCAAAAGCCTGTGTACGACTCTGACATTGTTTTTCACATGATCTCCTTGATTCCCAGCCCTCTGGCTGCTTCCTTAGCCTCCTGTGCCCCGTGGCTGGCCAGTTCCATGCATCAACTTTGTGGAGCACCCGAAGTCTCTGGATCTTCTGTCACTTTCACCCTTGGTCCTCCATTGGGCACTGGGCTCTGGCTTCCCTCGGGGTTGCTGCAGAGGGGATGCAATGCAACCCAGAAGTCTGTGCAGTTCACTTCCTTTGGAGTAAACTTACACCAAAAAAAGACAGGAAGTGAAATGAGGGCGGGGTCGGGTGGTAAGTTCCCTCTCCACTCTTCCTGACAGTAGTAGACAAGGTCACTGGACCGTCCCTCTGGAGCTGGTCTATAGCCCTCCTGTATGCCGCTGGGTGGGATCACCTGCCAAGCTGACAGCTATGACTCTTTGCTGCTCATCACTGATCGGTACCCAGCACCGATAAGTCATCTCCTTGCATTGCTTTCCACCCTTCTCTTCCTCACTTCACTTTGCCTTCGATCGCTCTGCCCTGGGATTTCACCTCCAAAATAAAACATCAGCATTTATTCTCTGCCTCAGGATCTGTTTTCTAGGGAGGGGTACAGAGCTAGGGTCACTTGGTTAATAGATTTCTTAAGAAATGAAATGGGCTTGATTGATACTATCAGTTCATCCATTTTTTTAAAAAATGGAACAATAAGTGTGTTAACTAGACAGAAAACTTGCCTGAGAGTCTGAATGACTGCATTCCAGACTAGGCTTCCCTAGTTGTGATTTCAGCACATCACTCTGCAGCTCTGAGATTCAGTTTCATTTCTTTTTACAGCTCTCAAGGTCGTAGTAGAAATGTCAGAGATACTCTATTAAGGAAACTTTAATATCAAATAGAGTATCATATGAAATTACTTGTCCAGTTCTTATCATTCAATGATATTATTTTTTCTTCCCTTCCCCTTCAAAGAAAGTCATACGCTAGAATTTAAAAAAAAATTCTTGTTTTTCCAATATTGTCCCGATCATTATATTATTATCACTAAAATGTAAACAAACAAACAAACAAAAACCCCAGACATGCTAAAGAAATTTAATGGCAAATGTGGAAATGATAAAACAGTAAACTGATTCTCCTGTCTCCTTCAGTGGGACAGGACAATCTCCTTTATCTTAGGCCATGTTTGCCAATGTCCTCACGGCCCTGTCTTTCAAACATTCTTTGGTGTAACTGTGATGGCCACCCTTGCTGGTGCCGACAGCATGCATCTGCTCATCCATAAACTATTCATCAAGGGCCTATTACATGCTGGGCACTCCACTGGTTACTAGGTGTGAAACGGTGAACATAAATGGTACACTCTCCACCCTTATGTATCTGAAGGTCCAGTGGAAGAGATACATTCATTATAAAATTAAAAAATATGTATAAATATATATGTATATACACATATACATATACATGTAATAACAATGCAAGCAGTGCTTTTAAAAGAGATGGGAAATGCTATGAAATCCTGTAATATGCAGGTTTGGCTTAGTCAGGAAGTTGAGAGAAGATCGTTGAGGAAGTGGTAGCTGACCTAATATCTGAAAGGTTCCAGGAGATGACTAGGTGAACAGGAGTGAAGAACATTTGAGAGAAAGCAGCCAAGGCAAAGGCCCTGAGGTAGGGAGGAAGCCACGCTGCCCAGAGCACAGGATCTGAAGTGGAGAGTTCTTTGCTCTCAGGCCCAAGAGGCAGCTGTGGATCCAAACTCCCAGGGGGTGCAGGCCATGGGAGATTTTGATACTGTTGCTTAGAAGCAATGGGAAGCCATGGAAGAGACTACACTCTGTATCTGTGTGTGATGATTAGATTCTTTTGGGAGACAATCTGGCAATAGGGATAATTGAAGGTCATGAGCGGAGAAGTGGGGTGGGTCCAGGGGCTGGAGCAGGGGGAGGAAGGGAAAGGGAATCCCTGTTTCACTAGTTCCAAGATTGGGGTCATGACGATGTTCTTGAGATCAATAGTGGTGATGGTGGCACGACATGGTGAATGCACTTAACGCCACTAAATATACATTTTAAAATGGTTAAGATAGTCATTTTTATGTTACATATATTTTACCACTTTAAAGAAAATTTAAAAGAGATATGAATAAACAAGGCAATTTTGTAGTGATTTACGTGGTTGACAACGGTATCTTGATCTAGTGTTTGGTAGAAGAGATGGGAAGGAGTGAACAGATTAAAGATATGTTTCTGGTGGGTAGTGAATGGGATTTGGCACGGCAGAGAAAGGCTCACTATTATCGACCATTTATGAGTGTATCTGGTTTCCTGTTAAGAATGAAACCTTCCTCGGCCTTTTCTTCATTCCTCCCCTTAGTTCCTAACATAGCATGAATATAACTGACACTTAATAAATGATAGGTAGGTTTACTGATTATTTAAGAAGAGATTGTTTGATATCCAGGGCACATAGACCTACACAGAGAATCGTAAAACGTTTACAGTGACACTAAAATGGTAGGTTAGCCAGTCTGTTACAACATTTCCCAAAGTAAATTTTAATTAACAGTAAAGAAAATTCCATAATTTAATTGTGACTATTCTCCTTCTTGTCAATGTCCTAACTCCCCATCACAAATATAAAAATAGGAGCAACTTGTAGAAATACACTGGGGTTCCATTTAGTTCTACCAATTATGATTTAATGCTGCCATTCACCTTGCACAATGTAGGTGTTCGTGGTGACGGAATCACTTTGTCTTTGGTTTGTCCACCAAGGACAAAGTGTGGAATAGTGAGAAAGAGTATGGAAATAATCCTACAAGAGGCAGGTAGAAGATTTACATTATTTTACCCTCAGTAGGTAGCAAAGTACCTAGTGCAAAGATGATGCTCAACAAATTCTCCTTGAATATCCTACCACATAGTACAGATGAACTATTTGGTGAGTGAACAAATGAAACAATGGATATACTACAACATAGTGCCTCCATCTGTGAAGGTATAGAAAATGTATTACCAAATGCATCATCCCAGGCATAAAAGCCTAGAATTTGAGGGCAGGAATGGACTTCAGAGATCACATACCTCTCTGCTCCTTTGTTTTACACAACAAGAAGCAGACCCAGGGAAGTTCATCCCTGTCCCTAAAAGAGCTCAAAGGATGGATGCTGGAGTAGTTCTCTAGGTCTTTTGACGCACCACACTCTGTTCTTACAACCAAGTGATTATTTTCTACAAACAGAGCACTAAGCCCTTGCTTTTTAAAGGATGCCCGCAACATGGCCCCGCCTAAGGATGTAACTTGGGTCTGAGGAAATCAAATGAATCAGGGACCCTCAAAGCACTCAGAAAATGAAAAAAAGGCAGGCTGGTGGCCTGAGAACTTGTTTCAGCACAGATGTGCTGAATTTACTCACAGAGAGAAGCTGAGGCATTGCGGAAACAGGCTTCCTGAGCGACCCCTCAGGGGCCTCGTAGAGGGCATGCTATCAAAACAGAGAGGCAGCCTTCTAGCTCTTTACCTAACCAAGGGCAAGGTGACATCCTGGCAGATGTGGCCACAGGTGAGGTAGGAGCCCAGCCAGGTGACTTCCATACTTGGAGCTCTCCCACTGACACCCAGGTCCATCACTCATTACCATAAAGCCCACCCCTGCATTCTTCCATGAAATAGCAATGACTATTTCATGAATATTAGCCCCTCTTACTTAGTTGTATTCTGTTGGAACCTAAAAATCCTGAATACCAATGGAAACCTTTCACTGCTAAGAGAGAACTGATTGTCATGTTTGCAGGCCAACTAAATGTGAATGTATGCAAATGCCCTGCCAAAGTTGGCCTGGCCCTCAGCCCCTTCCAAAGAGGCTTCCCCTGCTGCAAAGGGTCCAGGAGGCCTGCCTGCTTAGAGAGAAAGGATTAAGGAACAGGCAGGAAATGAAGAAATCAATGGAAGAGGAAAGGGAACAAGGGACAACTTTAGAAAGCAGTAAAGTGGGGAAAGGAGATGTAAGCACAGCCCTCCCGTACGTGGGCAATAAATGACTGAACCACCAACCCTGCTCGGCTAGCACGGGACGGGAATTGCTTTATTCCAGGTAGCAGCAGCCTGGGGAACATTTACTTGGTCGCAGACAGAAAATCACTGCAATGTAATAGTTGCTGAGGAAAATGGGCATATGTTCCAAATTGTATTATACCTAAAAATCAGTTTCCCCTTCCTAATGTCAGAGAAGTCTATAAACCCCTCTGGCTGCAGTCACCACAGGCACTTTGTAGCTGATGTTGTTTCTGCTACAAACCTCACGCCAATCTGCTCGCACTAGCAGAGTTGCCCTGTCGGAATCCCACAGAGGGCTGCAGTAGCAAAGGGCGATAGAAAGGAGTAGAGCAGGGTACGCCTAACAGGTGACCTCCCAATTGTCCTGCAGTCTGAGCATGGGGGACACACTGAAAACCCAGAGCAACCAGCACGCCATCTCTGCCAACAGGAAAGGAGCAGAGTGCTGAGGGTTGGGGCGTGTCAGTGAGGGGCTTGGGCTATGGACAATGGGAGATTTAGGAGACCCAGAATCAGCACAAGATTAGAGACAGGCCAGGCTGGAGCAGAGAAGAACACTGTCGTAACCACTCTTGACTTAAGAATCCATTTATAGCTCACCGAGGAAGGGGGGACTGGTAGTTACCACCAGACTCACGGGATAGCTATACCTGCATAACATGTAATTCACGATTTACTTCTGCATGGACACATGCCCAAATCAATGTGTTTCCATTCCCCTGAAGCAAATATTTCCATCCACCTTATCATTAAATAGGTATTGATTGTTCGTTACATGCCAGACACATTCAATAAGCATTTGCGAGCATCTAGTCTATGTTAGGTCTTGTGCCACCCACGGGAGGTAAACTTGCCGGTGTTTTAGTGAGCTGAAAACCCTGTCCTCATCTTCGTGGTGAGGGAATCAGATGCTCACTCACTGGTGACAGCGCCATGCGACAGAGCTAGACCCAGGGGTGGGCCACTCGGAAAGCCTGAGCTCACGTAACACCTCCAATACTGATCAGGGGAAGCCCCTGACTAGGCGGACACAGTGGGGCACACTGAGAGGGAGGGAGGGGGAGAGAGGTGGTCACATCCTCCTGTGGCTTCCGTGGTCAGCCAGGCACACTGCACCACCTAGCGAAGGCTCCGAACTGCCCCAGACACACACACCTTGTCTCTGGAGCTTCTAGTGAGAAGTCAAGCTCTTTATTACTAACGGGTGAATTCAGAGCAGTCTCGTCCCTCCCACGGGGCTGCCGGTATGCGCTCCCTGGGGCTTCACAGCTACCAGCTCCTGGTGAGCAGGTACAACCTGGACCCGGACTGAGTCTGAGGGGCTGGAAGGGCCACTGAGACCCTACAGTGACACCCGAGTGACTCTGTATTTGAAATGACACCACCTCGTGATCATGTACATTCCTTAGGGGCACACGGGACGAGACATAAAATAGGGGCTGAGGGGACTGGCGTTGAAAGGAAGATAGAATACAAAGCTCCTGATTAAGGGGAGGCCCTGTCCACACCTGCGGGGCACCGCCTTCTCACCTCTCCCTTCCTCCTGTGCACAGCTCCCCACCTTCATCTGGAGGGGCCAGTGAGAAGCCGCGAGGTCTCACTTCAGCGTGCCCCCTCATCTGAGGTGCTTTCGCCCCTGCCTGGCACTTACTCAAAGTGAGTTTCCTTTGCAAGTCACCTGCTGATTGCCCCTCCTGGTTTTTCTCGGAGCAATTTTTGGGCATCTTCCTGATGGTCTGACCTTAATTGCATTTTCCTGTATGTGCCACCGCAGTCAGGATGCAGTTTAATAAAAGATTTTCAAGCTGCTGGGCCCACTCTTCCCTCCCCATCTACATCTTAGGCAGTAGATTTTAAGCCTTATTTTCAGGTGATTGATTTGGTGTGTTTTCCACTTTCTTTCCTGCTGTGGAGACGTTTTGCCTCTATGTGTGATAATTTTTTTTTTAAAGGAACTTTGATTTTCCTGTCCCCTCACTTTCCACCCTGCTGCTGCGGAACCAAGGACTGGGAAGCTTTATTCCTCAAGTGGCTATTTTGCGTTCTCAGATTCTGTTATTAGTTGTTGGTGCTTTGAATTAACCGTGGCCAGGGCTCAGGGCTTGTCACTTAACACTCACATCGGCGGGTGTTTCAAGTGGGCACC